>VDFB02160384.1:0-27965 GCA_007258455.2 Sequoia sempervirens | reverse complement strand
TATAAGATAGCCGCAATGGGGCACAAATCAGCAACACAAAATCACCACATAACAGAGGATTTACGTGGAGAAATCCTTGCAAGAGAAAAATCCACCAAGAACAGAGGCCAAGTATGCATTATCATAAAATAAATGAGATTACAATACAACCATTTCCATTCTCTTTTCCTCCACCATGGAAGCACCTGTGTACCTATGAACAACCTCCTTATGCCTCCACCTATCCTTGTTCCTGCAAAGTAACATTACATTCAATTGTTCCTCCTCAATTCTACATCCAAGGGTCTGAATATACAGACTTGTGAAGGCATCTAATGCACCAAAAATGGAGCCAAAAGATGACCCTTCATTCCAAATGTCCCCAACCTTTGGATTACCTCCTTAGAATGTGAAAGGACATTGGTTTTGGCTTCAATAATTTCCCTTCAACTTGGGTGCCCAAACATGAGAGATAAACATTACATTAAATGCAATAAATGATGGAAAATCAAGTGACACCTGTTGCCTCATTCCAAGCACCCACTTGGAGAATCCCAACAATCACTCATTTATCATTTCCTTTATCTTTTATTACCCCATTTTAGGCATCCACATGCGGGGAAAATAATATTAGATATTTATGTCCACAATGTTGCAAGTATGAGTAGTTGGTGTTGTCATTGATGTCAATTGTATGATAAAGAGTGTGTTGCAAGGATGTGAGTATTTGGTATTGAGTTGGTGTTGTCCCTAATGATGCTTTGATCAGTTTCATTATGTTGTTATTAGTAGGTTACTAGTGTCAACCTCTAGTGTTGCTTTGATAATCTTTTGTTTATGGATGTATGGTTGAGTTGCTATATTTCAATTGGATTGATGATGATGAGGAAGTATTCAAGATGTTGATGATAATTCCTTTGGTGCTTGGTTTCCAAGTGCTTTTGAGAAAATTGAATAAAAAGAGGAAACAACGTGTTGCAGTGATGTTTTGTGTTGCAGAGTAGTGTTCTGGTTTGGCTCTGCGTTTCTTTTGGATTGAAGATTTGCTTTTGTGGTTTGGATATGTTGATAAGAGGTGTTCAGAGGTGTTTCATTAAGAATTTTGTGTGTTGGATCATTGTGCAAAGGAAGGTGTGTTCACCAGTGTTTGAACTGTGTATTGTAGAGGTGTCTAGGAGAAATTTTTTTGCTCCGCATTTCTCCGTAGAGTGGTTTCAGGTCTTGTAGATCTGGAAGGGTGCTAGAAGTGTGTGCATATTTCTTTAGATGAATTTTTTCATGGTTTGGTGCTTTGGAAGTCAATTTATTGAGTTGCAATGTATGGCAGAGTTATTTGAGTGTATTGGATGCATACATTCTTCACGTGAAAGTTGTTACGAAGGAATTTGTTGGTTTTCAGGGTGTTTGTGGAATATTATAAATTTTGTTAAAATGTTATGTGTTGTGCATGAGTTGTATTTGGATTTGAGGAAGTGTGTACTTAATTATTTAATGGTGTTTACACAGGTTCAGCCGACTTGGGTGTTTACACTACTTGTGAAGTTACTTTAATGTTTGTGGAATCATGGCATGGCATGTATGAGTGGATTTAGGTCCTGGATAAGGTGTGTTGTGGTCCACCTTCATTCCTTTTCACTACAAGAATGCTTTGGAGCTGACCTAATTTGAATTTATATGATTGAGGTGCATAGCAAATCTTGGGGAATTTTTACAAGGTTAAAGATGGTATAAATAAGTGTTGAGTTGTTGAGGGATGATAAGATAGATGAGTATGATGTGAATGATGTTAGAGTTGTCGGGTACGAATTTGTGAAGTGTAGTAGGAGCTTTCATGTGTTAGATTATTGAATGCAATGAGTAGAAGGTGTCTACAATTCTTTAGAAAGATAGCAAAGATGTTGATGATGTTGTGGTGGGTTTTTTTCATTGCATTGAGATGGATTTCTCATTGTAACACTCTTCTCTATAATTTTTTCTATTATGGCAGTGATCCTTTCTTTCTTTTGGGTAGTGATCCCTTCGATAGTGAGCCCTATTGTATTCAGTGTTGATATTACTTTATATTGTGAGCTAATCCTCATAGTGGTTTTTCCCATCTTTGGTTTTCCACATAAATCTGGTGTTTCTTTGTGTATGGTGTTGATTTGGTTATGTTTCTGTTATTTTCTTTCATGATAAATCATTCTAATAGATTAAGGGTTAATTGTATTAATGTGGATCTAAATATTTGTGATTGTTTTGAAGTTTTAAGGTATAACTAATTCACCCCCCTCTTAGTTATCTTGTGCATTCAACACACAACTCACCTTTACCATTCCTAGTGGACTCATCACCCCTTATGAGTATATTACAAACAATAGTGAGAATTTTTATTACAAAATACTTTTCTAATACACCATAAGTGTCTAGAGACACTCTCCAAGGATGTTGGAACCATGCAATGTGGCATAGGATTTACAAGGTGGATGGAACCTTAATCCTAACATTCTCCCACTTGAAATTAACATTGTAAATACACACATAGGAATCACAAAAAAGGGGAAAACATCCCTTAGCCAAAAATGTACCATCTGAATCTTCACCATGCTCTCATGCTCCAACAAGATACCTGCAAAAACAACCATGATAACCACTGCATCAAGCAAAAGACTCCTTAACATCCTCCAATCTATGCCACCTATGGAAGAAAAAGGAACATGCCATGATGAAACATATCAATTGCCACTGAAACTTGCACCGATATTTGCATGAACATAAGCATCAAATTCAAATGATAAAAAAGGCTCTAAGTAGTTGCCTTACTCATACCACTAGGAATAGCAGCCACAACAAATTGCAACCCATATAAGATAACCATACCTCAAACTAGGGTATACCAAACATAGATAGAACTTCATGCCATCAACATAAAAACCCAAAATTATAATAAAATCTATGTATATCCATCCTCCTATCTTAATATAACATACCAATGCACAAATGACCGCAAACAAGGCCAACTAACAAAGTTTGCATTAACACTGAAACAATCTTGTGGATATAGATAGTCCACATCTGATTCATACCACTATAAGAAAGTGGGTAGCTAATCCACACCTTGCATAACTCATAGATCCAAATCCAATAAAACATGCAAACTCATCATCACATCAGTAAACAAAAAACTAAGATATCATAAAGGATAACCAGACATATATCTAGAAACTCCCACTGCATGAGTAATGTCAAATCTGAAAATAGATCAACGCATATCAAGTCTATCTATAGTACTTCACATAAAGGATATGTCTAACTCCTCTATTACATAGTATGAAGGAAACATACAATGATATGTAAATCTTGCAAATAAATATGCTACTATACCTCTCTCACCATTAGTCTCTATAGCTCTCCCAAGTTCTTCACATTCAACCATGTGAAACCAAACATCCAAGAAAAATACCATGACCAAAGAGACAACCTACAAATTAAACCATATCCTTATTCCACACTAACATGTACCAAGTTGTGTAATGTAAGATCTCCTTCACCATTCCCAAAATAAAACTATATCAACTTCTAACATTCAAATCAAATGAAAACATGGTAGAAATATATATAAACCTCTCATACCAAGGGTAGACCAAACCAACCAATCATTCCCACAATAAATGGAATATGTCCAAATCCACAAACCATTTCATGTACCTCTCCAAATAAGTCCTAAGAACTAGATTCATATCTCAATACCAAAACAAGGAGAACAACGAAAATCCATAAACCATGCATCTTCTTCTTAACAAGTCTTCATAATGTTTATATTCAAGACTAACTCATATGAGAAGACAAGATACAAAATAAAGAATGTATCTGATAATCAGGTGGGAAATACTTCTTAGATCACTCACTTGTTGAGTTGACCAAGAGTGGGATACAAGACTATCTTGTGCATACAACACCAAGAAATGAAAATCTTCTCTTCAGGTCCATAATGGATTCACATCCATAACTAGGTGTAGGCTCCTTGGCCTTTATGCTAAAATTATCATCAAAGAGTAGCCATCTCAACATATGGTCCCATAAATAAGAGATCTCTTAGCCTCACCCAAGTCTCTCTAGTCTCCATGAGCATCCACCAACCAATCCATGCCAAATTCAAATGCAACCCTGCAAAATCATGAAGCAAGCCAAAGATCTAACCAAATAAGACCATTTTCAAAATTCCAACTATAGAATCAAGAATATATCATGACATCATGATCTAACATCCCCTCTTAGGAGAACACATAAAAACAACAATCCATCATCAAATGATGAATCAACATCATTGCCAAAGCTCCCATTAAATTGTGTAAGCATTCTCTTCAAGCATCATGATAACCATTTCCTAACTAAAGATCCTCCATGGCCCCAACACAATCAAAGGACTCAAAACCATGAGCTCCCAAAAGTTAAGTACAACCACAATCCCCAAACCAAGAAGATACAATTTCCACACATCCATTTTCAATAGAACCAAATATTTCATAACTCTCACTACCATCTAAAAGGTAGAATCCAAGATCTCCTTATGACACCAACAACCATTGCAAAATACCATCCATCTTCTGATCAAAGATTATCCATGGATCACAACACATTGCAACAACAACTTAGAACTAAAATCTTGAAACAAAGAAGATAGAACACATTATGTAACTGCATAAAGCTCCCACTAAAAGTAATACTGAGTTATACATGACATTATGGCCAATATCATTTCCAACACTCTACTCAAGGTGAACAAAGCTTCTAATGCACCATAAACAACTACTATATATTCAAATAAACAACTATATCAGGTACTCTCTATAACCATATCTCACTACAATAAACATACCAATGTAATAATGGTGACCAAGAATAAGGCCTACAAAATAGAATCCACATCAGACAATTTTACAAGATCTAAACATATGCAAAATCTTAACAAAGAAATACATAATCAATGCTCCAATCTCAAATAACTGAAAATAGATTTAAACCCAAATTAGAATCATGTAAAATGGAGATAATCAAGTAAAACATGTGGATTTCCAAGACTCAAACACCAAAATCAATGCTAGATCTAATTTTCTAAACAAACCCACACAGGAGTAACCATAGTTCAATAAGAACCCTCCAAGTAGACATGAAAACCTATAACTATCTTCATCCAAAACACCCTGAATACAGTCTCATCATAAATCTACATACCGCATGTTTTAGTTAACAAGTAAAACATGTAAAAACATCTCTATAAATTTGAAATCCATATAACCATCCAGACATTCACACCAAACATGTCACCTAAAAAATGGAATAAGCACATAACTACAAACCCATAGCTAAAATCAAGAGTAAACTGCAACCCAATAGGAAAAACCAAGTTGTCAAGGAGCTTATAGCATTTGAAACATATTATCTTCACAACTCACAAAGAGGTTACATGAAGCCAACATAAGCACTTGATTTTGTAGTGCAAATCGAGAGTGTTTCTCCATGTGACCAGGATGTCTCTATCCATCCAACATGAACACCTTCTCATTGCACATGACCACAAGGTAAAGGAACAAAACCACCAAACAAGAGGATATACACATATTGTCAAATGGGAGCTCCAAGTTACCAAAACACAACAACCTCCATAAAGATCCATAATCATGAGCTTCCAATGCCCAATATAAATCACATTGACAATATCCATGGCTTCCAATCTCATAAATCTATAAAACAAAGTTATTTCACAAAAAAATTATTGCTGCCCCAAAATCCTTCCAACAACCTCCAATTCCTTCTAACCAATGCCTATGAGCTTTTCAGGTTAAGAAATCAAAAATAAGTAATACGTCGAACCTAGTTAACCTTTAGCTCTAATACCAAATGATGAGGAATAAACATGTTCTATACCGATTGTTGAGAAATTCAATCTCTATCCAAATATGAATTCAATGGATGAGATACAAAGATTGGAATACAACAACATGAAAATCTAAAACTTATATGCAAACCTAAAAATTAAGTTGCCTTAATATGGAAATACCATGATTAGATCCATCTTCTTTATGATGCCAAAAATCAGCCAATATAACATGCTTATAAACACTACCTTGTGTGAACTTATAACAACAATAAATAAATTATATCATCACCATAAGATAGCAGCAATGAGGCACAAATCAAAAACACAAGATCATCACATAACACAGTATTTACGTGGAGAAACCCTTGCAGGAAAAAACTCCACTAGAAGAGAGGCCAAGTATGCATTATCATCAAATGAATGAGATTATAATACAACTACTTCCATTCTCCTATTTTTCTCCACCATGGCAACACTTGTGTACCTAAGAACAACCTCCTTATGCCTCCACCTCTCCTCGTTCCTACAGAGTAACACTACATTTAACTATTCGTCCTTAATTCTACATCCAAGTGGTTGAATATATAGACTTGAGAAAGCATCTAATGCACCAAACATGGTGCCCAAATATGACCCTTCATTCCAAACATCCCCCACCTTTAGATTACCTCCTTGAAATGTGAAAGGATGTTGGTTTTTGGCTCCAATACTTTCCCTCCAACTAGTGATTTTTTAGTGGCTAATATTCTCCAATTGGCTAATAGTTGAAATTTGGGAATCCAAACTTGGCTAATAGTTTGAGCTATAATATGACTTGAATAATCGCATTTTTACAAAATTTTATTATATTCTTATTTAAATCACCAAATAATTTATTTTATTAAAAATTTAACTCAAAAATTTGCAATATTTGATACATGATTAGATTAGATTCACCTAAATTTTATAAATTATAGTAGAAATTTATATTAATTCTCCATAGTATATCGTAATTATTAGTTTCTTTAGGGCCATATTTCTAATATTTAGTTTCCACCATTGATTTACGATATAATCTAATGGCCCTTGTTGTATTCCATGAGGTAAAATATATGTGCAATCTGTAATACTCATGGGGCCCACAATTTTGGGTTTGATGAGCATTATAGATTGTGGGTGCATTTACCTCACAAAGTACAACGAGGGTTGTTAAATCAATGATTGAAAATAAATTTCAACCCCCATGAGAATTACAAATCATGGGTATATTTTACCTTGCAGAATACAATGAGGGCCATTATATTATATTTTAAAATAATGGTGGCAAGTAAATATTATAGTCTACCCCTTAAACCCATCGATAATTTCCACCCTTGGGCCTCTACTTTTCCATGAGAATTATTTTTAGATTGGATGGATTCGCCATCATAATTAATGTAGTTTCTTATTATTTTTTTCAACATTCGCCAAAATTTTCTATAAACTTTTAGTGGTGTAAAAAAAATTGCCAATAAAACTAATATTTTTTTCAAAAAAAAGGAAATATTCACCAATATAAATAAATATTTTGTCCTAAAAAAGTGAAATATTCACCAAGATTTTATATCTTTTTTTAAGGGGGTTTCTTAAAGTTATCACTGCCTCCAACTTGGGTGCCCATACATGAGAGATAAACATTACATTAAATGCAATAAATGATGGAAAACCAAGTGACACATGTTGCCTCATTCCAAGCACCCACTTGGAGAATCTCAATAGTCACTCATTTATCATTTCCTTTACCTTTTATTATCCCATTTTAGGCGTCCACATGTGGGGAAAATAATATTAAATATTTATGTCCACAACTCACCTTTGTCGCTACTAGTGGACACATCACCCCTTATGAGTATATTACAAACAATGGTGAGAATTAATATTATTAAATATTTTCCCAATACACCCTAAGTGCCTAGAGACACTTTACAAGGAAGTTGGAACTATGTAATATGACATAGGATTTACAAGGTGGATGACACCTTAATCCTAACACTCACTCAGTATCTATTGATCAACATCATGGAAGGTTTGATTTAATAGGGACCTCAAGGAACTAGTAGGAGAAGATTGTATGTTAACTCTATGATCACCTCTACCTACTCAACCCATCAAATTATTATTTCTCCTCATATCAAATTTATCAATGTTGATATTCCTTCTCTTGAGCAGTTGGTCTACTGAATCATCAGAAATATACTTGTATTAGTCCCTTAAGTCACTAAAAGCATCACCTCTACCTAAGGTAACAAATATTTATATACCATTATGTTCAAATAAACTAATTACATCCCTTTCTTTCCATTTACCATATTGATTTCTTGTATTACCTATATTATTTATTTGTGTGGTCTGCTCATATCTCTATCTACTCTAATCCATGGTAAACAAACTTTCAATCAAACTAGGTTCTTACAATAGATTTTCCACTCCCTAAGGGAGATAAGATTTTATCTTGAATTATTCTCACTAATATAACCCAAAACAATAGTTGTAAAATACCCATTAAATTTTGACTTCTATAAATGATGCTAATCAATTTTAGCAATTGCTTCTCCTTGACAACAATTCCAATCTATCAGGTCTCAAAATCATTGCTCTTCTTCCTAGAAAAGAATTATACTCACAAGGCCACGGTTGTCAACAAGTGAGAAAAATTAATTCATCTACAAAACTATGGAGTACTCTAAGCTAACTCAATAAGATTGGGTTATATCTCACACACTTTGAGCTCAACTTAAACTTAGGAGGGTGTTCCCAAGGGTATATATACCTTAGCAAGTATTGGAATCACTTATGATAAGCAACAATGAACTTGATGACAACTAAACCTAACTTGTCTTCTCATCCCCTAAGACTATCACTAAACTAAGTAAAATAGTTATCTCTAACCCCTATATATTTGATATAACATCTTGAACACAAGTACAAGGTGGGGTGAGTTCCATGATTCATAGACAATGATCTTTTTTACTCCCTGCACATAGTGATATCAAGAATAATACAAACTGGAACTAAAAATAAATGGTTTATGATATTATTTAAGTGTAAGTGATTGGAACACATACAAGAGACCGGTACCTATTCTACGGAAACAAATTCACAATTAACAAAGAGAGGTGGAAAACTATAAGTGATCTACTCATTGAGCATCAACAAGTATCAATTTAAACTTTATTTTCTTATTTATCCATCATTAATCTACCCAAACTCATATTCAACCACACAAAAGAGCCATCACAATACATGTAATATATTTAAAACCTATCAAGTTCCTCTAATGATGATTACAATCACAAAAAGAAGTGTGTTGAAGAAAATAATCCAAAATGATATATTTTCTAAGTTTGTGCATACAACAATTGACACATGAAATTGAAAAATGATATTACAACATTTTAATAGTAGTATGCTAAAATATCTACTCTCCTATAACTGCCTTTGCAATGGATTTTTTTGCAAATTCTACCCTATCAAATATTTCTCCACTCTTCTCTTCGTTTACTATCCAATGATTGAATGAGGAATAAAACCCAGTAAAATATTATGCTTACAAAAAGCTAAGTTATGCCATTGTAGAAGCACCTAGATCCATGGTGGAGGTCAGATCACACCTAAAATGGGTGATAAAAATTGAAAGAGGATGGTCACATTTACATTTGGGTGGTTGGGTGACTGTTCTATAGTAATGGTGGTAGCTGAAATTAAAATCTTCATGCTTAAAGTTTTGGTACCTAAATAATTTTAAGAAATCACCAAGTAGTCCCATGGTTGATCAAAGATGCATCAATGGCATCTTAATTTGGTAGATGAGCAGATGAGAAATAATTGTAGCTCAAAAATAAATAAATAAATAAAAGACATTTAGATGCCTTTTGCATGTTGAAATGAAGTAATTCAAGCTCATGGGGTCCATCTGGACTGATTGCAAGAATTAGCCATCCAATTGAATTTGCGAGAAAAGGCAACAAAACATCCAACTTCACAACACATACAAGACATTTGGTTTAGAAGAAGAGTCTTAACAATGACAACGATAATGGAATGGGGGCTTCAGATGAGTGATTTTATAATTTTTGGAGTACAAAATCATTGAGGGGGGGGGGGGGGAATCAGTGATTCAAGTTACAAATCAAATATGACTTGATCAATCCTTACAAATTTATGCATATAAACTTCAAGTATTGTAAATATTCAAATGTTGAGGGAAGCACCATGAAATGAAGACTAAAATGCATGAACAAGTATGATTGATCAGACACAAACATATCACAAATCAAGAAGAACCACAACAAAGTATTTATGAGTGGAAAACCTTATACAAGGAGAAAAAACCACTCTAAAAAATTACTTCATTAAGCCTCACTAGCAAATCAAAACTTCACTGGTTACATTCAATGTCTCACTAACAACTGCCTCACTGGCAAAGCAAAAATCTCACCGATTACAACTTCACTGGCAAAGGAGAAATCTCACTAACTAAAATTAATTTCTCACTGACAAAACAAGAATCTTACTGTTTCCAGCCTCACTGGAAAACATACATCACTATCATTAAACTCAAGAGAAATGAACAAGTACAGAGGGTTACTCTATTTCAATACAAATATTTTCTCTATCTCTGCACCAACGCACAGTTGAAACCCACTAACACCACTAGCAATCATGGAATACTGATATCTGCATACAAAAGTGCAAGAAAAACCTTAGAAAACGTCATGACTATTATATGCTCTGAATGATGAATGAAGTAACTACAACATAGTAACTATCACTTCATATAGACAACATTTTATCCAACCTCTTATACAAAGCATTCACAAACTATTCAAGACACCTTTTCACTTCTAATCTTTCTCTTATCAATTAGAAATTGTGCAGAGAAGAGATCACACTTGAAAGAGCATTGTCACACAAAAGATAGCATTCAAACTTCTATATAATGTTGATCAAGTGATCTACCTTTGCATCTGTAATTCAACAAACATCATTTTCTTATTTACACGTATCTCAACCCTGTTCCATCAACAACAACAAAATTCAACCACAAAAAGCCTCTTCTCTTTGAATAAAATCAACACTAAAATAGTTTCAATTCCTTCATACGCATTCTTATAGAGCACATCACACATTAGGAACTCATGCACTGAACTTGAATTCATCCTTTATATAAATGGTGTACAAAGAAAAATAGTTACCAACCTGCGCATAACTAAAACAAGGGAAAAGACAATCATATTCCCATCAAAGTGAAGCCTCAAGAGTTATTTGTTCTCCTAGATACAAGGCTTTATGCCTTTCAAAGCCGCCGCCTGTATTTAGACTAATGGCCTTTGATCTTTATAAGGGACGTTCAGAGCATGAAGCCTTTAGCCGCTTAGCTGGTTGACCAAAGTGAAGGCGGTCGCCCGTTCATTTTGTGCTTGAAGTGTTCACTTAAGTGGCACTTAACCTCTTAGAGCAGGTCAATGTTAAATTATAACAAAAAAAATATTTCCTTTGAAAATCCTCCACAAGGGATAAACCCTAGCATATAATGCATAGTGTTTTATGTTATGAAGGTTGCACTTTGCAATTTTGCTCAATGATTATTCTCTTACCAAGAACTTGAAACATCATGAAATGATATTGTTGACACTTAGCATCAACATGAGAAATCAAACCTTTTGTATTGTATATCAACACCATGAACCTATTGTATATATCAACATAGCCACTACCATGTTTGGCATCTCATGCACCTATCTTTGGAATCTGCTTTGTCTTTTCATGATGGAAATTTCACTCTGTCATACCCTATCTCTCATATCCATGGTGAACATCAAAGATAAATCCATCAACCTATCCTTTGCACCTTTGTATTAAAAACCTTACACACCATGAAGCAACTTAACTGTTGTTGAAAGAGAAAGCATGAGATCAAGGACTTTGTAACAAAGAATGGTATCAACATCAACTACCTTGTAACAATAAATAGCATTGAACATCAAAGAGAAATCCAAATGTGGAAATCACAAACTCTTTGACAAGAGAAACATAAACCAGACCTTGTCTTTGCACCAACAACATTCATCAACATGAACTACATCAAACCTTTGTCTTGTCTCCATGACCTTTGACATCAATGACAAATAATTCCAATGCCAACAATAATGACATCAACAAGGTCGTATGATGTCAGCATGATGACATCAATATATGAATGCAGGAAGGAGCAGTTGGAATTAACCTACAAGTGAATCCATCTAAATTAGATGGAAAGGATTAAAGGGATGTTAATGTGGGGCTAAACTTCCACAAGCCATTAAATTGTCTTAAAAATATAAGTGAACTGAACAACACTAAGTAGAGGCAGTTCAATTGGACAACGAGAACCCGCAAAATTGAAGGATGCAAAAAAATCCAACTAAAGTGGATAAATGTGGGAAAATACAACTAAACCGACCACTTAATAATAAAAGGGAAGTTTAGTAAGAGGTCGATTTCTCACAAAACAATTCTTAGTCATTTTCATCCTTTTCAACCTTTTGTGGGGATTGCCAACAAAATCGACACTTTATGAGGAAACCAACTAGATAGGGCATATGTGGGGAAGTATATTTGAACTGCACCTAGACCTGTAGGAAGGAGAAAATCTACAAAGGAAAAACTTTCAACCCTTAGAGAATTTCACAAAACTTCCAAAGGCAACTGGGCTTAATTTTTCACACTCTACACAACTATACTAAGAAATTTGGAAAAAGACCACCCAAATTAAATATCTCAAATGGAAGTTGAATTTAGTTCTCTCTGCAATGAAGATGAATTCTTGAAAGATGGTATTTGTCATAGTCGCGGAGTCGCGACTAGGGCAGCGTTCCCTAGCTCTTAGGTGCCTCTTCACGCACCTGCTTGTTGCTAGGTAATGCGTATTCTGCGATCTCGGGGGTTTCTATGCTCAGTGGAATGGGGCGAATCCTTGTCTATTTGTGGGGGAGGGCGTTTTATTTTCTATGTTTTTATTCTTTGACATTTTTGGCGGGTGGTGTCTTGAGATCTGAGACTGGGGGTCTCTTGTTCCGCCTCTCTTTGTTGGTGTGGGTGTGTTACCTAGTCCATGGAGAATCAGGGCTTGTGTTTTGTCTCGATTTCCTCTAGGGATTTGGAGATGGTAGAGCCGTCTTCTTCGTTGCATGCCAATGGTGAAGATCAGATGGGTAAACCCTTATATAGAGATGGGGTCTCTTCCTCAAAAGGGACGTTTGAATTAAAAAAGTAAACGGATGCTTGGAAAGATCTGAGGATCGACCTGTTTTGGTTATTCAACCTGAGCAAGTTTCAGAAGATGTTGAGTACTGGGGTAATCATGCCCTTATTTGCAAATTTTTGGGCCTTCGTCTTTCTCTACCGGTGTTGTACTCCTGGGCTCGTCGGGTTTGGAATCCTGAAGGTGATATGGAGATTATTTTGGCAGCTAATAACTATTTTCTGGTCATCTTTTCTTGCATGTCGGATAGGAATAGGGCTTTTGAAGGAGGCCCTTATTTCTTTAACCAGGTGGGGCTTTTCATCAAGCCTTGGCACATGGGTTTCAACTCTGCTGAGGAGATCCCCTCGCGGGTACCTGTGTGGGTTCATCTGCCGAGGCTTCCTTTGGAATTTTGGAGGGAAGATATTCTTCATTCAATTTCAATGCTTCTTGGAAAACCTGTGGGATCGGCTACACAAACTCAAGACCGTAAGGTAATTTCTTTTGCTCGTATTTGTGTAGAAGTTGATTTAAATAATCCGTTACCAGACTCTATGGAAATCCGCATGGGATCTTCTTCTTGGATCCAACAGCTAGATTATGAGACCCTCCCTTTTAGATGCGAATTTGTCATGAATATGGTCACTTACACCGCAAATGTCCCAGATTTAAGCCCTTCCCCTTGGCTGCCTCTGGACCTTCTAAGGGAGACAAAGGGAAGGATCCTGTGTCTAATGAACCTGTAGATAGCGAGGGCTTTATTCAGGTTAAGCCCCGTAACAAAGGCAAGGGTAAGAAGAGAACTTGGTTGGATAGTCACAATGATGGCACTTTTAATAGATTTGATGTTCTGGAAGATTTGGCCCAGGAGGAAGGTATTCCAGTTGAGCTCTCTTCTGGGGCTAAGGGTATGCATGAAGGTCAGGATGAGGATGCAAAGAAGGAGGATCAGAGTGTATCTCCAGGGGACCTTTTGGCTGATCAGATTGCTCAGGATCTACCTTCTCAAGTTCAAGATATCAGGGATCTCCAGGGGTCACAGGCTCCGAAGGGAGCTGTTGTGATGGTTCCTGACCCCCCTGCTCCTAAGGGGGCATTAGACTCTATGAAGGGTAACAAAGCTCCTCCTGTTTTAGGCTTACACCAAAAATCCTTTAAAAAGGGGCCTCTTGATAAACCGTTAAGGGGTGGCAGGAAGACTGATCAAGAGAAGGTCAAGATTATTGGGGACACTTTGGTTGAGTCTGGGTCTGTGAAACCCATTGATTCCCACTTCTCCCACCCCCATAAATGATTGTTTTATCATGGAATGTTAGGGGGTTGAACAACATCCCTAGACAAAAGGTTGTTCGCAGATTAATTGAATCTCAGTCTCCCGATGTGGTTTTTATTCAGGAAACAAAGCTTACAGTGGATGGTTTTGCTAATTGTGCTTTGCACATATGTCCCCAGGGCAATTGGCAGGTGGTGGGTGCATTGAACAGTTCGGGGGGGCTGGCTTGCTTCTGGAATCCGAGGAAAGTGCTCCCGTTATGGTGGATTTCTAGTCGGTCTTCTATCTCTCTGGTAGCCTCTTGTTTTGTGACTGGAGAAAGGTGCCTCTTATCTAATATTTATGCTCCTACTAATCTTTCTGGTAAGTCAAATCTTTGGGCTCACATCAGATTCATTCGGGCCTTAGACCCGTTTCTCCCATGGATTATGGTTGGTGATTTTAATGCTGTTACTGGCCTGGATGAGAAACAAGGAGGGTTAGCCAAGTTGGACCCCTCTGCAGATCTTCTCAGGGATATGATTGGTTCCTTGAATCTCATTGATGTGAAGCCTACCAATGGTGTCTTCACATGGAATAATAGGAGGTGTGGTGTTGAGGCTATCTTGGAAAGACTCGATAGATTTTTGGTTTCCTGCTATTGGATGAACAGTAGGTTGATCACCAGTTCATAAATTCTTGATTGGAGAGGCTCCGACCATTGTCCTATCAAGCTCTCTGTCACCATGTATGGAGTCACCAAAAACCCTTCTTTCAAATTTCAGTTAATGTGGTTAAGAGATCAGTCTTTGCATGATCTTATGTTGGATTGGTGGTATGAGGGGATGCTTGCTCATGGGATGGCCATGTTTACTTTTTGTAAGAGGCTTCAACATGTGAAGTACAGGCTTAAGAAATGGAATAACCAATGTTTTGGGAACCTCCATGCTCAAAAGATGGCTGCTCAGTCTAAGTTGGATAACATCACTCGTATGATTCGAGACCAAGGGCTGACCTCTGATCTAAGTTTACCTGAGTCCTTTGCTCTTAAGGGTTTAGAAGAGTGGGAGCTTTAGGAGGAGATCTTTTGGAAGCAAAAATCTCGTGTTGATTGGCTTCAGGAAGGGGATAGGAACACTGCATTCTTTCATAATTCAGTTAAGGCTCAGAGGTAGGGGAATTCTATCTCTTCTTTGGTTTCGCCTGAAGGGGCTCATCTCTCTTCTTGTGTTGATATGTCCAAGGCTGCGGTCAATTATTTTTCAAACCTTTTTTCTAGAGAGGATCTTGCAACTAGGAATGAGGAGAGGGCCATCTTGGATTGTATTCCCCACCTGGTCTCTACTGAGATGAATGGGGCTCTCTTATGTCCTATATTGTTACCTGAATTGGAGAAAGTGGTGTTTAACATGAAAAAAGGTAAGGCTCTCGGCCCAGATGGGTTTCCTATTGAGTTCTTCCAAGAGTTCTGGGAAATAATAAAGTTTGATCTCCTCGCGGTGGTTCAAGAATCTCACAAGAACAAAAAGATGCTCAAGGCCATGAATTCTACTTTCTTGGCTCTCATACCTAAGGAGGGGGCTAATCAGCTGGCTCAATTTAGACCTATTGCGCTTTGCAATGTTGTTTACAAGATCATCACCAAATTGATTGCGGAGAGACTCAAACCACTCCTTGGTTCTCTGATTTCTCCTGAGCAGGGGGGTTTTGTTGAAGGAAGACAAATTTTGGATGGTGTTGTGATTGCTATGGAGGCTATTCATTCTATGGCTAACTCTAAGGAGAAGGCTATGTTTATGAAACTTGACATGGCTAAAGCTTATGATCGGGTGAGCTGGGAGTTCTTACAGAAAATTCTCTTGGCGTTTGGCTTCGATGTGGAGTGGGTGACTTGGGTTCTTAGTTGTGTGACCTCATCTTCCTTCTCTATTCTCATTAATGGGGAGCCTTCAGATTTGTTTAGTGCTTCTCGGGGACTTCGGCAAGGGGATCCTTTATCTCCTTATTTATTCATTATCATGGCGAGGGTCTGGGAAGATTCATTAAATCTCAGGTGAGGCAGGGTCTTATCCAAGGTTGGAGCTGGAACAATTCTCTTCCTTCCTACTCTCATCTTCAGTTTGTGGATGATACTGCATTGATGGGCATGGCTCGAATTAGTGAGGCAGTGAACTTCAGGAGTGCCTTAGACATCTATTTGAAGGCTTCAGGTCAGTGCATTAATGATGACAAATCATCCATTTATTTCTTTAATACCCCTCGGCTTATTCAAAGCAGGATTGCTAGGATCCTTAGATTTCAGATTGGTTCTCTTCCCTTGATGTACCTTGGGATCCCTTTGGCTTTGGGATCTCAACGTAGAGATTACTGGCAGGGAATTTTGGAAAAATTCCGGAGTAAGGTTAGTCATTGGACTTTCAGATGGTTATCTTTTGCTGGGAGAGTGGTTCTTCTAAAGACTATGGTGCAATCTCTCCCCATTTACAGGTGTTGTGTGTAGGTTCCCCCTTCCACCTTTGTGAGGGATTTTGATGCTCTGTCTCAAAAATTCCTTTGGTCAGGAAATCTTCTGTCCTCGAAGTGGAGTTTAGTCAAGTGGGAGTGTGTCTGCAGGCCGAAGCATGCTGGGGGCCTTGGTCTTAGGTCTATGGCTCTTGTTGTCACAGCCTTGGCTGCCAAGCTATACTGGAGGTGGTGCAACAATCAGGATCAAGACTGGGCTAGGATTCTTGCTCACAAGTATCTTCCTAGTGCTGATAGCCTTGATGTGTCGTGGCTTGCTTTGTTGGGTAAAGGTTCTTGTATTTGGGATACCCTTAAGAAGGGCGCTCAGTTGATTAAGGAGGGTCTCTTCTGGATTTGTAATAGAGGCTCTGATGCACTATTTTGGCAGGACTCTTGGGATGGCCACCCTCCCATTCTTTCTAGTTTCCCTCAGCTTTGGCCTCTGTGCCATATTTTTTCTGAGGCGGGTTGGATTAAGGTGGAGCATTTTAAAACAGTCAAGCAAATTGGTTAGGCGATGGTGGCTTGTTGGAAGGACCCGCAGGAGTGGCCCATGGGTGGTTCAGACGAGGATCGTGTTGTTCTTATTAGAGTTTTGGAGGGCAGACTCTGCAGCTCCCTTAATGAGAGGGATGTTTTGGCTTGGAGTCCGAGTCCAAAAGGAAAATTTTCAGTTGCTCAAGGCTATGCTATGCTTGACAAGAACTTACATGGTCCCACTGAGGTGAACTGGTGGAAGAAGGTTTGGGATAACTTTTCTTGGCCCAAATGTAATTTTTTCTTATGGTTGGTTGCTCAGAAGAAGTGCCTCACTTGGGATAATCTATGCAAGCGCGGCTTTCAGGGACCATCTATCTGCTTCCTTTGTTCGCACAGTGAGGAATGTACCTCTCACTTGTTCTTTCTTTGCCCTTTTTCTAAAGAGATATGGCATAGATGGTGGGAGGCTTGGCATCATGGTTGTATTCATGCTACCTCCCTAATTGATTTTTGGGAATGTCTTGGCAGGTCTCCTGCTAAGACTTCTTTCTTGCAGGTGGCTTGGTCTATTGGGCCTGTTTTGATTCTTTGGAACCTTTGGCTGGAGAGGAACCGTAGAGTTTTTTGTGGTTCCAAATTGGGAAGTTTTCAATTGTGGAAGAAGATAATTAGCAGGCTTCAGGAGACTATTTCTGCTAAGTGCGATATGACTAAAAATACTGATCAGGGTGATCTTGCTATTTTGCGGAATTTGAACCTGGGGGATAATAAAAGGGGAAACATTGCTGGGAGAAGACCCCGTCATGCCAGGCAACGGGTCTGTCGCGATGGGAGGTGGTCACCTCCCCCTGAGGGGGTTCTTAAGATTAATACTGATGGTTCTTCCCGTGGGAACCCTGGTCATGCTGGGGTCGGGGGTATTGGTAGAGGTAATGATGGTGGTGCAGTTTTTTTCTTTTCTATTTACAAGGGTCAACACTCTAATAATCTGATGGAGGCCCTTGCTATTAAGATTGCTATTGAGCGTGGTTGCTCTTTAGGTTGGAGGAGGATCATTTGTGAGTCTGATTCTCAGATTGTGGTGGATATGCTAAACAACCAGAGGTTGGATGATGTTAGTTGGCAATTAGCCTCTGTTGTCAAACAGATTCTGAGTCTTTGCAGCTCCTTGGTTTTTGTCTCCTTTTGTCACATCCCTAGAGAATGGAACAGAGTGGCTGATTGTCTGGCGAAGTGGGCCTCTGAGAATGTGGATGGCTGGGATATTAGTGGAAGGGAGGAGTTACCTTCTGATTATCATGAGACCTTAGAGAGGTTATTAGTGGAAGATAGGAATATGTAATGGGGTGGTTGGTTTTTCTGGTGGTGGTCTTGGTTTGGTGGGCCTCTGGCCTTTGCTTTGTACTTTGGATTTGATTGAATAAAAATTTTACCCCTTCCTTTTAAAAATATCTCAAATGAGTTGCAATCAAATGGGTTGAAAAAGCCAAGATAACACATGGACTACATAGGACTAAAACAAAAGAGGCACAACAAATTTGAGTCTCAACAATTAGAACATTAAATTCACTTTTAAAAAGGAAAATGATAGTCATGATAGTTAATATCAACATGTGAAAGGAAAAATACTGCATCCTACATATTTTCATCACTGTAAAGAGAAAATAAAAGGGGCTTGACTAAGGTATATGGGAAATGTTAGCATGCTTGCACATCTTGGCATAGTGAGCTCCTAAAGGTTTTCGTCAACACCACACTATATATGTCCAAATAATAAAGGAGGAAAGCAAGTTTAATCAATTTTTAAAACACAAATAAAATCATAAAATTCAAGTGTAATAATAATTTTAGTAAGAAAAATCACAATTGTGAATCTATCTAATTAATTTGTAGAGTTCATATTCAAAATCACATCAATTTGAAAAGATCAATAGTTAGTACACATAATTCACTAATAGAAATGCAAAACAATCAAATCATAATCCATTCATAAAATAACCCCATTGAAAATGTTAAGTACTTTAAAGTTTAAATATCTAAAAAAAATTCAAATCATTATACTTATTTAAATCTAACTTATTAAATTAATAGTTTATTTGAATTAACAAAAAAAAGTTAATCTGTCAAAATTCTATTTTTTCGCTCTTCAACAACTTTTTATTTAATTCCACGTTAACTTAAATTTGAATTATTATAAACATACTATCATGAACAATTACATCTACTAATCAATAATATTTGAAACTTACCTCAATACTAAACTCAAATATTTAAAAAGTAGATTTATAAGTTTTATAACTTACTCCAATATTTAAAAAGTAGATATATATATTACTCTAATATCTTAAATTGTAGAACAATAACATCAAGGTTGATCATGCTCACATCATTTACCAATATGGGTTTGTTAGAGCAGGTACAATTATCAATCAAAGACATCATTTACCCATCTTAATCAATTCCAAAATCAAATTCATTCCATTTTCAAATCATATATAGACTTTGAATGATACTTTGAAAAGACATTTCTTACATGGAGTCTTTAAAGCTTGGATATCTTCAAACAAAAAGCATTATGACTATAGTTGAAATGATGTGAGGCTATAGAAATATTAGGTGCATGTTATTTTATGACATGCCCAAAGGGTTGAATGAAAGAGGAGGACAAACACCTAATTTTTTATTAAAAAAAATCACATATCTATGAGGTCACAAAAATCTCAAAACTTTTTTGCATTACAATCATACCCACCACATTAAAGTAATATACTAGTATATACAATTGAATTAATGAAATATTTTTTACTTTCCTTTTAGATTTTTTCCTAGCTTGAAAGGGTCGTGAGACATGGGACCCTACATTATGGGGAAACACATCATACCAGAGATCACATGTTACATCAAATTTATAAAATATAACATCTACTTTATTAATTTTAAGAGACAAAATGCATTATGTGAATCCACATATCACTAGCAAGACATCACCTAAATTGATATGCTTTTGTCCTTAAGTATTTCCCCCCCCCAATGCTTATGTGGCTTTTAATTGTAATTTTAATATTGTTCAATTAAAAAAATATAGCTTAAATGGTAAGATATTTTAATGAGGACATCTATTTATATCTACAAATTTTATACTTTTGTCTTGTTTTTAAATTTTATAAAGGTGGTATATTATTTTGTTTCTATAATTATATTAAAATGTTTATTATTATAAGTGTGACAAGTGTAGTCTTTATATTTTTTCTTTATTTTACATCATTTTGTGTGAGTGTTTTAGATATTGTAATGAACATTATTATATTATGTAAATAAATTTATGGTAATTAATTAAATGCAATCAATAAGCACACACTAATTTATATTGAATTACAATGGGGTTGATAATTGTAATAAATATTTAAAAATTAAATGTGGCAGATAATGGTGCTTAAATATAGAATTAGAGATGGAAGAATGATACAAATGTGGCGTTAAGTTGATTTGTTCTTGTCTAGAAATTTATGTCTTTGGGCCAATAATTATCTCAAAATCTATGTGATCTAAGAAAATTGTGATTCAAATCTATGTCATGAGGTTGATCTCGAATAGCATGAATTTGACTTGATTTGCAAAATAAATTTATGATGTACATGAATGAATTGATAGAATGTGTTTCAATAAATTTACTCACCTTACCCTTCCCAAATGTTTGATGTGTCAAAGTGGTGTCTAGGACACCATTGGGGAGATTTCTAACTTGATAGGTGATTATAGTGACATAAATTGCACATGAGAAGAACATATAGGAAATATGCTACAAATATTTAATAATACTTGAGAATAATAAGCTATTTTGAGGAAACAAACCTCAAAAAAAATCAAGAACACAATTTGCAATATGATGAGCATAAACTAACAACAAGCTCCTTATATAGCTTTCTTTTGACTTGGATGTCACTCCAACTGACTTAACTACCTATATAAGACTATATCAATTATGATATAACTTAAATAAAGAGTAACAATAGAAACAAGTTGACTACTCATAACCCTATGCACACATATATTATCAAGGGAATAATGTACCCCCTTTCACATAGGCATTGTCCTTGATGGTTATCAATTATAGATGCTTCTACATAAAATCTTCATCTTACCATATGGTAAGTTTGATAGGTAAATATGTACATTTAATGAGTTTCTTTATGATTGTCCCATTCCTAAGCTTCTTCATGAGTGTCTAGAGAATCAACTCAAGCTCCAAGATGGCTCTCCCTTTGCATCTAGCTTAGGTAGAACTAACTATGTCAAAATTCTACATTAATTCACTTGCCTCTTTATTATGCTATGTTCCTTTACCTTGTTCTCCTTGAGACTAAAGGGTATTGCTTGTTAGTGTTGAATGTGTTCTTCTGTTGCTCTAACCTTTGGGTGCACCCACAAGTAAGAAGTGATGGATAGTAGGTAGTACCTTATTACTATTTAAATGACATGATCATTATCTAGTTTGGGAGATAATCCTCTTGGCACATCCCTAGTAACTATTTAGTACACATATATGAGTACCTATAGATTTGTTGATGTAGGAAACTTTAAATCATATTCTTCAACATGAAAAGAATCTAGATAGTGAGATTGATGTAATCCGTTAAAAATATGACACCATGTTTAATATCTAGCCATCCATAGGTAATATTTGTATGGGTTTTAGCTTGATGATACCTAGATTCCATCTTTGATACATATTTCACTAGACCCATATGATTCTAAATTTCTTCATGGTATGTATTTTTCCTATGAGTAGCTATTACTACTATGATGTCATTTATTGTTGTAATTATTCCTTTGATTCCATGGAGATTTATTGATTATCTTGTTGATTCCATGTATTATCATACATCCATGATGATTTTCTTGATAAATATTGTCTCTCATAACAATGTTGATGCCTATATATTGTATCATTTGCTATCTTTGAACCTTATTTGATTCTTCACCCTTTATTTTTGTGTAATATACCCTTTCTAATCATTTCCAATTACAGGTATTATTAGCCTGTTCCCTATTTTTTGTGGGATAAAGTAGGAAAATATGAAATAATCAATTTGATATGTCAAAGTTTCCCTTCTTAGTATGTTTTTCTTCCCAAGTCTACTTTTTTCCTTTGTCTTTATCAAGATATTATAATTTCCCATCTTGACATACCTTCCCACCTTACTCCCCTTTCCAATTATAATTATAGATTTATCCTTCTTGGCATTTATTTCCTTCAACCCATCAACTTTTCCCTTATCTTTGTTATATTTTTTGATTCTATCTTACTTGCATGATTTCACTTTGACCTATAACTCCCTAACTACTTACACTGAGTTACTCTTTGAAGCCAAATTTTTTTCCATCCCCTTACTTGAGTACCTTTTTCAAGGTACCCAATGTGTCTTATTCCCAAACCTCAATCCTTTTCAATTCGTAAGATTCATGAGTTATCCCCCAACCCTCGAACTCCAAAACTCCTACCTTTTACACTATTCACTACCACCTGCCCCCCTACATAACCTAATTTTTCATTAATAGTTTGATGGGACCCTACAACTACCCAATATAATCCTTCCACCCATAAAACATTGTTTAATTTTAAGGATGTGGATTCACATGCACTTGTGGTGTTGGAGGATGAAGACAACCATTCTTTCATTAGTGTGATGGCTACATCTTGGCTCTAAATAGTCCTTGCATAGTTTAAGCAATTATTTTGGGTAGAATTCAATGCTAGTCATAGATTTTACTAATATAAAGTGTGAATGCATTCATTCTAGGATTATGTATTCTACAAAAAAAATCTTGTCAAAAATTATTATAAGCACTTGTGTTCAAGCAATCAAATATAAGGATGAGAAGACTTGGGTTTGTTAGAGATCAAAGGACAAAACCCCTTTTCCCTTGTAGGACAATCTCACTCAACAGTTATGAATTATCTTTAGAGTTGTAGGTTTACAAATCTCAATTTTGTATAATTTATAGATTATTTTGGGTTTAAGTTGTGTAGTTTCAATGTTTTTTATTTCTATTGTAGTTGTTGTTCTTGATATTGCTATAACATATTTTTATATACTTTAGACTTCATTAAATTAATATTTTTTGAAATTTATCTTCTTTGTTCACTCTATTTTTTAATACTGTGTTGTCAATTTTATTTTTAAATGTGAAGAAAAGTCTAGGTTTGCAAGATCTAGTTAAAAATACTTAAATCTAAGAAATTATCAACTAAACTAATTAGTAGGGTTATTATAGTGGTATTACAACTAAATATCTTACCAACTTACTAGGTATTTTGATCATAGATGTTGCCTAGTGATTGAGGAATTAGATATCTCAAATAAGAGTAAAATAAATTGTAGATAGAAGGATCAATCATAGAAGGCTTAAACATAGAAGAGGAGGTTATGGAAGATAAATATAGGGGAACTAATATGTAAGATAGCTCTATAGATCAAGAAAATTAAAATTTTGAGCTAATTCTTTATTTTTTGGTGCAAATGCTTCATAAGATGGATAGTAAAATGTATAACCAGATTATTTATAATGGTGAAACTATTAAATGCACAAAAAAACTGAGAGGGGGGTGAATTATTTGTACATTAAAAAATCAAAAACCTTCATTAACACTGGGATCTACTTTAGCTCTTAAACCCTTAACAACCATTAAACCCTTATTATGCATTAGCAGAATGTAAACATGAGAAATAGTAATGCAAACACATCCAAACACATGAGAACAATAAATTTACCTGGAAAACCCAAGAAGGGAAAAACCACGATGAGGATTAGCTCACATTATAAAGTAATTGCAACACCAAATACAATAGGCTCACTATCGTAGAGCTCACTGCCTAAGAGAAAGAAGGGCTCATTGCCAATGGCACACTACCAGATTAGAAATAAGAAAGAAAGAAGACTATTACAAAGAGAAATCTATCTCAGAGCAATAGGAAGATCCACCACTGCAACTCCACACCATTTGCAACCTTCATACACTAAAATGTAGACACCTTCTGCTCACTACTTTAGGTAGTCATAGGTATTAAGCTCACACTCAAATCTCTACATCTAATTAAATTCACATCTCACCACATCTTTTCATTCACACACACTTCTCAAAAAATTCACCTTGCCTTTATACCATTCACAACCTTAAAATAATTCTTCAAGGTCGGCTATACACCTTAAACATATAATTTCAAAATAGGTCGGCACCAAAACATCTCTGCAATGAAAAGAGATGAAGGTGGACCACACACACCATTATCTAGGACCTAAATCCACACTAATACACTTTACAAAGCCTCCACATGCAACACACCACTTCCTTAATTAGCACTAACACGTTAGGTTGGTTGAACCTATGTTAACACCCTTAAACATTTAAGTACACGCCAAATCCAAAGATGACTTATGAACCACATAGAAACACTCCACAACATTCATACATCTTAGAATATTCCACATCATCATAATATTCACCACTACTACTGCAACCACCTGAAACTTTATAACATCTTCATCTTGTGTGACTAGACATGTACTAGCACAAACATCCAACATACCTATAGACATCTAAATTTAATCACTCCCATATGATTAAATTTACTCCCTTCTCGTCTATTATATTAAATATTAATTTATTACACCTTTTGTCTCATATTTGTAAAGTATTTAATTTAATAATTAAATGCTTTATCTTTCACCTTCTTCCTCTCTAAATTAAATAAATACACCAATTTATTTAATTTAGTCATTTTTGACCCTTTTAATTTAAAATCAATTTAAAATTATTCATTCTCTCTCTCTCCTTGTCACATCCTCCATGATCTTGCTCTAATCTAAATTAATTTAATTAATTCATGATTATGATGTGCATCCTCTTAATTAAAGATTAATGTCACATCTTCCTATATTTGCCACTTGCCTCTAATCTTCCATTAATTATTCTAATCAAATATTTGCACAACCTTAACCAAGGTCATTAGCCATATTTAGCACCACCTTTTTAGTCAACCTTTGCATTTATCTCTTTTTAGCATTAACCCTCTTTCCTATATGAATTTTTAATTCATATTTATTTATCCTAGATTCTCCTCTTCCCTATGTGAATTTTTAATTCACATTCTATCTTCCAAGGCTTCTAGAACCTTGGACTTGTCACATCATCCACATGTGACCAAGTCCCACATTTGAGCTCACCTTTATCCTTAATTTTCTAATGTGAATTTTAATTCACATTTTATTTCTCCAACTAATTCCTCTTTTTTTCCCATGAAGATTTTGAGGAATTCCAAAATTCCCAATGTCCCTTTTCACCTCACTCTGGGGACAAGCAAACTCTTTGAGAAAAAAATCTCTACTCCCCTGAAGTTACTTGAAAGGTGGTACTCGTCCTTCCCTCCACCTCATGTACCTTTCGCTACCTCACTTACACCTCATCTCCTCTTAGCCACTTCACTATCCACATATCAAGATGTGAGAGCTTGTGAGTTCTCAACCCACCATAGCCCTTCATCTTGACCTTGTTGGATGAATCTCAACCGTTGAATTCTCTAGAGAATTCAAATTCTTCTATAAATACCCCCTCCTCAAGGGCATTTTCAAAACTTTTTCATTTGAGCAACCTTATGCTATCAATTTGCATTCTCAAGTATTCACTATCATTTAGCCATCCACTTTGATCATCTTGCATATTCAATCTTGCATCTAGCTACACCAAAAAGCCATCCAAAGAGCACACAAATTCATCTAAATCAAGGGCCAACCAAGGAGTCTTCAACAACAAGGAAAGTATAATCGATTTGCATTTTATTTCATCTATTTTCCTTGTTTTATCACTCTTTAGGCTAATCATTGAAGTGTTCTTAGTATTTTTCCACTTGCATTTTTAGTTATTTTGCACATTAAAATAGGGTAAAACTCTAAGGTACATATTTCTGGCACGCCCGGTGGGACCCACAAATGGGTTCTTGCATTTAACCTTCATTTTTGTTAAGTATTTTGTAGAAAAAGGTCGCAGAAAGGCGGAAGCGCCCTCTGTTTTACCACAGAAAGGTGGAAGCGCCCTCTGTTTTACCACATAAAGGCGGAAGCACCCCTGTTTTACACAAAAAGGCAGAAGCCCCCTCTGTTTTACCACAGAAAGGTAGAAGCACCCTCTGTTTTACCGCAGAAAGGCGAAAGTGCCCTCTTGTCTGCTGCAGAAAGGCAGTCACGCCCTATATCTGAAAATTTAATTTTTTTTCTAACAGTTTCTTGCAGTTAGGTGTATACATCATTTTGCTTAGAAGATCTTTTCTAACACTTTCTTGCAGTAGGGCATACAAATTTTCTTTTTCAAAAATTTGATAAAGTTTCCTGCAGAGGGGTGGATACGCCCTTTCATTTTGAAAGGCTCTTTTCCTCTAACATTTTACTACAGAAAGGCGACAATGCCCCTGAAGTCACCACAGAAAGGCGGAAGCGCCCTTTGTTTTACCGCAGAAAGGTGGAAATGCCCTTGTTTTATTATAGAAAGGCGAAAGCGCCCTCTAAATTCACCGCAGAAAGGCGGAAGCACCCTTTGTTTTACTGCAGAAAGGCGGAAGCACCCTCTGTTTTATCACAAAAAAATGGAAGCGCCCTCTATTTTACCACAAAAAGGCGGAAGCGCCCTCTGTTTTACCGCAGAAAGGTGGAAGTGCCCTCTATTTTACCACAGAAAGGTGGAAGCACCCTCTGAATTTACCGTAGAAAGGCAGAAGCGCCCTTTGTTTTACCACAGAAAGGCAGAAGTGCCCTCTGTTTTACTACAAAAAGGAGGAAGTGCCCTCTGTTTTACCACAAAAAGGTGGAAGCGCCCCTGTTTTACCACAGAAAGGCAGAAGCACCCTCTGATTTTACCACAGAAAGGCGGCTACACCCCAAAATAGCACAGTTTGGAAGCATATTATGGCGTAATTGACCAAGAACGAAGGATAAGATAGCTAACGTTTGCTTGTAGGGCCATCTATTTGATCAAATTTTTAAAAAGTTATCCTTGTTGTTTGAACATAATCTAATTAAGGGGAAGTAACCTTTATTGCTTGTTGTATTTGTTTATTATTGTGTCACCCAAAGGGGCATTAATTTGTTTTCACTTTCCCCTTGCACTTCGTGTGAGCCCGAGGAGTAGTTGGAAACGGTTAGTGTCTTCTTTCTAGTGGGACCTGCTTGGGGATTTCATCACCCCAAGGGACGATTCCAACCACACATACCGGCGGGGTATATAAAGGGGGGAGAACGAAAGTTGTACCCCAATCCAGTCACGTTGTAATTGGTGGAGCGTCAAAGCTAAGGTACCTAGATAGACATGAAGAGTTGATCTGAACCTTTCAGTATCTCACTGGGGTTCTCGACTCATGCTTGTGATAGGCTGGTGTTCACGGTTGTGCCTCACGTACCGAGAGTATATCGAGGACTCCCTAGAAGCCTTGTGCATCTTAGATTAAGACATTTTCTGGCCATACCCTTAATATTAATCCTAGGATTGTGCTTGCTTGAAGTGTTTTCTTATGAAAAACCCATGAAATCTTTGATACATTGGCCTTATTTTATCATTTTGAGTCCTTGCCATATCCATTGCCATCAAAACCAAGCTC
>VDFB02160382.1:10930-52006 GCA_007258455.2 Sequoia sempervirens | reverse complement strand
AACTCATAGCTTGTACCTTGAAAGATTGAGATCAAGGTCATCCTCTGGTAGCTTTCAATCTATAGCGGCCACAAACATTTCTATGATCATGCTTGATCTACTTGATTTCTTCATATTCCCATTTTCGTTGCATTGCCTTCTTCCATTCTTTACATTTGAAAATCCAAAGAAGAAAAAATATGAAAGAAACAATTCAAAGAAGCTTTAGATATCATGTCATTAATAGAAAAAGAGTATAACTGCTTCAATATTTAAGATAAGTAAAGTGATCCCAAAGAAATGGTCCGTTAGAGGCTTTTCAATGTACTGATATAATTTGTTTTAAGTTGTCAGGAATTTCATAAAACTTTCAAGGTTACTCTAGCATTTGGAATAAATTCTTAAATCCATGTAAAACAATGGAGATAATAACTTGGTATCAAGATATTGGATCATATTTTATGGATTGGTTCTTAAAATTTAAGGTTTAATTGGAGAGCTATATTTATTGCATTGTTGTGGCAAATATACTAGTGCTAAAACTTACAATTAATGTTCTCTCATTGTAAAGATTAACCTTATATATTTTATTGATTTTGATTGAATTTCTTAGATACTTAAAGTGTCATTATAGAGAATTGATATTTCTTTGTCCCTAATGTCTTGTACAAAATATAGATATAGTTTATGGTGGATTACATTCGTAAAAGTTGATTACAATCAAGAGACTTGAATAACCACCCATCCAATATTGACGTCTACATGCATTGACCAAATAGGAAAAAGTAAACTTGACTTGATGAATGCCATTAAGCACTATTTGTGAATACAAAGCCATGAAACTCTTAGAGAATCCAAGAACAAGAAATATATAAGACATTTGAGATAACAAAGATAATAACTAAAAGTGCCAAGCATAATTGAATAGCAATTTCTCTAATTTCAATTTCTATTGCATGTCATGGTGTTGGAAAAAGAAATGAAATGCCATGTATTTCAATTTTAAGTAATTTGTACATTGTAGTCAATACACCAATTATTTATGTGTGATATCCACTTAGTCAATGTATTGACTATTTCTATATGAGATCCACTCTCAATAACACATTGTAAGCACATTATAAACACATTGTAACCAATACATGGATTGTTTAGATCAACTTCTTTTCAATTACAAAGATTAATATAATAATCATTTTCTATAAAATTAATTTCTTTCATATACTTTTACAATAAATTTGTATCTATCACTTGCAATATAATTTATTAAAAAATAATTACATTTCACCATATTACAAAATAATTTATATTTTAATATTTATTTAACGCTTATTTTATATATTAATAACCCCGTTTAATGACCATTTAATCATTTTACAAATACCTTTGTGACCTGCACATGGCGCCCTTAATTTGTCCCTCCACTGCATTCTTTGTCGTCCTGCATATCATGTGAATGTAACCTCTTTCAAATTTGGCCCCTCTTGTCCTTTCTTACATGTATTTCGATGGGACAAATAATATATGAAACCCACGTTCAAAGTTTTATTCTTTGAAAAGGAAAGGTACTACAAAGCCTTTTGGCATTTAGTGGAGCTTTTAAAAATTATTATTTTATACAAAGCACTTTTAAATCTCCTTACTCATGATGTGACATGATTTTGGGGGGACCTTTTTACATTAGATACAATTTTATACAAGGCCTTCTATATGCAATGTATGTACTCAATCCCAATAGATGCTAGAATACACAAGTAACATTATTCAACATGACTCTAAGCCACCTGATTGTTAACTCATTGTCATATTTTGATAAGGTTCACTTTTTTAATGGGCATGTTGTCAAAAAAAATATTTTCTATACAAATTAAAAAAGTTGTTTCGCAGATCTATGTTTTTATATGATATATTTATTTAATTGTATAAGATTTTGTCGTATTTCATAGTTAGTATTTCTTTTTATTTATTTTGAATGATTACTATATATTGGTGATCTGGAATGGAATGGACCGGAACACCCGGATGGAATCCGAATAAACAATGATTTCCTATAGAATCTCCGCTAACCTTATCTTTTCATCTTTTAAACTAGGTAATTTGAAAAGAAATATAATGTAAATCAAACCGGCAGTAAATAATATGACGTATAGATTAATGTCTTTATATTTCTAAAAATATTGTACATTACATAAAACACACTCATTAGCCTTTTATTGTGATGGTCATAATCAAATAATTGCATAGAGATATTGAACCCCCATTTATCTCTATATCTCTTAAAGAACTCTGCACATGTGCATGATACTAAAACACCAATTTATCCTCCTATTGATGCTTGATGCAAGAGCATCCTGAATTAACAAACTATCCTCATCAACCAAAAAAAATTTGTAGCTTAATTTTTCAATTTTTTGTTTGTTTTAGTTCATCATTACAAGCAAACACAAATGTGGTGCAGGAGCACCCTAGGTTTAGTAGGTTCAAAATTGGCATTTTGGTTTTGTTTCATGTTCTTTCATGTAATAAGGTCTAGAAAGACCATTTCATGTCTTTTGGGGTCCAATTAGAGGTCTTGGTCATTGGTTGGTGTCAAAAGGCAAAACATGCATGCAAAAATCTTGTCAAATTGCTAAATGTTACATGCAACTTTTGGTCTTTTTCTTGTAAAAAGGAAATGTAATGTTCAAAGGTGAAGTCTAATGGTTGGAAATCTATGGGGGCAAGTTGGAAAACATTTAAGAAGCCTTGTTCCATCGAGCTTGAAGGTTGTTGATTGATTTTTGAAGTTTGAAGCAATAAAGCATCTCAATTTTTGCAATATTTAATGTGCTTTCTACTATTCTTTTGATTGGTATGGTGTTGTACGGATTCATTATAGCTTGAAACCAATTAGAGATGATAGGTTGATGAATCTATTTTCTTCTACAATTTGTTTCACTTAATTTCATTAGGTATTTAGGAAGTTATTGTATATTCTTTCCAACTGCCCTGAAACCCTAGTTTAGGGTAACAATGAGTACAATAAAATGAATTTCTCCCCATTACACTAGTGAAAAATCATGAAACTCAGTGGAATGGTAGGTCTTACTATGTTCTTTGAGATATCAAACATATAGAGGTTGGGTTGCAAGTTGGCACATGCTGGAGCAACTTGAAGGTATGATATCACCATGTATTAGACCTAAGAACTCATGAAAAGGTGGTGTCAAGCATTGAAAGAGTCAAGGGTAGGTTGCTTGGTAATTGGAGCATGTTAGCAGATGTGTGAAGACCTTATTAAAGCCAAGGAAAGGTGAAGGAATCTTTGGAAAACCTTTTTGACGTCAAGCCCTAGTGCCAAACAAGCCTAGTTACCAAATTAGGCCTAGTTTACAGTAGGACATTTAATTTTTGACCCCAGTGTTCCAAAGCAACCCTACCCCATTTTTAGATACACGTTGTAAGGGTGAAAAGGACATCCCATATTGGATTTACATATTGAATATCAGTTTTGTATCAAAAATTATGACCAAAAAGGTTGATTTGTTGCTCTTTTAGGCCTAGTAAGAAAGGGGCCAGTTAAATTTTGAGCCCTTTCGTACAAAAGAACCCTATTTGATTTCTTGGTATATGTTTTAAAGCCTAAAAGGGTATTTGAATATGTGTTTACACTTTGATTTCTAGTTTTTCTCCAAGAGTTATGCCCAAATAAGCCTTGTTGAAGTACTACTAGGAATGATGTTGATTAGTGAAAGAAACCACCTTGATTGATGTGAAAAGGTTCTTCAAAGGTATTGATTAGTTAAATTGGATCCTGAATATCCTACTCTGCATCAAAATGTGACTTTAGAAGCGACAAAGATATTCAATGAAAAAATATCTAATTGCATTTAACTATTCTGACATTGGCAAAGTTTTGAATAGCTCAAATAATTGTCTAAGAAAGAATGAGCATAGTTTCGTCGTGCTCACCATAGACTTGCATATGAATGGTTGTGAAATTTCCCTTTAGTTTTTTAAGTTCGAGTTAAAGATGAGCAGTTTAAAAGAAGTTTGAGACAAATATATAATGAAATATATGGGAGCCATGAAGAAATGAAAAGAGGCTTAAGAAGAGAATGCTAAGAGTTATGGTAATATGTTGTGCAACAAAACTAATCAATAATAAAATACAGATTTTAAACCAAGAAATGAAGGGGCGCAATTGAAGATTCAGAAGGAAGAGTGAACAGTCACGACCAAAGGACAAAGAAGTTAAAAATAGCAATGGGAATGTGAAGGGGCATCACAATGAGGAGAAGGAATTGGCACAAAATTTAGTGAGTGTTTTTTTTGCTGTCAAAACAGAGGTCCAGCTCGTGCCCACAAAGGAGGAATCATTTGACTGGCTGATAAACCAAAAATGAAACTGTTTTATGCCAACATAGTGTTGGTTAATGTGAAAAATTTAGTATAGATGAAAGAGGTTGCATTGAGTAAAGGAGGCACAAGAAAAAAGAATTAAATGTATAGGAATATGGAGGGTTGTGCATAGGCAAGGGAGGAGAAAAATTTCAAGGCATTAATTGTGAAGAGTGGTTCATAGGAAGGTCACACCAAGGCTACAATTTGAATTCCAATTCAGCCAAGAAAAAAATAGAGATATAGGAAACTGTGTGTGGCATAGAGAATAGAGAGTAGTAATGAGGTGATGTGCAAGGGAGAGTAGAGGAGTTTTAGAAATTTACAAGTTTGATAGTGGAGGGTGTGTAAACTACTAATTAATAATAGCCCAAAGAGTGATGACTGGCAGGGAGGCATGAGCAGATGAGTGGAGATAGTTGTCATATAAGATTTTGGCCATGGAAGGCCCATTTGAATGTAATTTTGTGATAAAACCAAATAAAGTCAAGATTTTCTTGCAATCAATATTTTCCTGAGTAATGTATTAAAGCAGAGTGTTTCCTGTAAGAGTAATTTTGTGTTTGTAACTGGTGTTTAGGCAGAGAGGGGAGTTACCTCTCTTGCATTGATGCCCCTTGCGTATTTGTTCACAACTCACACTATTGATGTGAGCAGATCATGGGATGAGCAACATTCTCATCTAAACTGTCAAGTTATAGAAACATGCAATGAGATTTCATTGTTTCCTATTTGATGGTTGTATAAGGGCATGCTCCACTTTTTAAAGCCTAAATGGGATTTTTTGCAAATCAACATTTTTAAAATTATTTTCTCTCACAAGAACCCATAAATAGATGAATATGAGCAGGAACTAGAGTGGAGGAGGTAGTTTCAAATCTAGGGTCGAGGGAGATGGCGAAGCATATTGAGAGGATGCAGATGAAGATTTTTGGAAAGGTGTGGATGAAGACGAGTTACTATTGGATATCCTACTTGAGGCTCGGTTGTAGGGCTTTTGCCTTATCTCCTTGGAGGCTCTTAGGCTTGCACCGATGGTGATTGAGCCTTCTTTCAGCTCAAATTTTGGCCTTCATAAGGGGTTTCTTGACTAGTCGATGGCCTTTGTTTCCCTTCCAGATGCGTTGGTTGTTCAGGCGAATAGCGGGGTTGGGCTTCTAGCTTATGGGTTCCATGCTAGGGATTCATTGTGCTCTCCTCCCTAATACATTGAATGTTTGTAGAAACTGTGTAATGGTGGGTCTGTCATTGATGCTCGTCATGTCCAAAACTTGGATTTTTTACATCTTGTCTCGTTTCTCCTCATGCAGGTTGTGGATCCAATGTATCCTTGTCTTGGCTTTGGTCTAGCTCTAGGTTTGAAGGAAATGGCTAGTGTGCCTTATCCCTATTCTGATGTTGTCTTGTGTAAGGGGCTCCTCCTTAAGGAGGTTTCTCAAGTTTAAAGGGATGATTTTCTCCTTGGTGGGTGTCATCAATGTGATAAGTTGTGGGTGTCGTATCATCCTCTGTGTGTGTTGCAAGATAGTGGTGTTAGGGTTGTCGCCTTTGTTGAGGTGCCACATGGTCTCTATTCTATTGCATTGGTGGATAGAGTTGATACATGTATGCAGTCTTCCTTTATTGGGAGATTATTTGGTTATAGAACAAACATCAATGTTTTGATAAAAGGGTAAAATGGGTTTTACATGGACCCGAAACCACAAAGTTTACAAAACAGAGGAGAGGACAAAAAAGTCCAACCACAAAAACCAGCTGCCCAAGAAAAGATCAACAGCAACCAACCGAACTAAACCAAAAAGGATGAAACAGAGGACACAAAAACCCTAGCCATTATTTTAGAGTCTTGAGGATAGAATTTGTCTCCTCTAGCTTTTGCATATCATTGACACCCTTTTTAAAAGTTTGAATCATCTTAGAAGTAGGGGGGGCCTTACACTTCAGGTTGGCTCTTGTTCTTTTGGAAATGCCCGCATCCATGTCCTAGTTTTTGTCCTCTATTTCCTCTAGATCCACCACCAGAGAACCTTGCTGGGTTTTATTGAGCTTCTCACCCATTGCGTTAATGATAATGGCATTATGTCTAGCCATTCTGTTGTTTTGCTCAGCGACAGTCTTGATGGTGTTCAAAATATAATCAACCTTGGAGTCAATGTCTCTATTACTGTTACCTTGGACCCCCCTGTCCACATCTTTCTTTTCAATCTTAGCAATTTTAGCAACCAGCTCTTCAATTTTGCTTTAAAGGGCCTAGTTTTTTATTTTCAACTCATTGATTTCAATGAAAGTCCAATCCAGGAGTTTGTAGTGGGACTCAGAATTGGCTTTGGCTAGGTTCAGAAAATCCAGAGAGGGATCATCACTGATATTAGGAATAGTTTTCTCAGTGTTAGGACTAGTAGGGGAATCAACTTCAACATGTTTGTCTGATAGAGGTTCAGAATTAACCACAGTTTTGTTGACATCAGACTCCTCTGAATCAAAGGATTCTTCCGAATAGGAAACAAGACTTTTAGCCTGAGGTTTCTTATGAATGGGGCTATTCAAAAGGGAGGGGCTATCAAGCTCAAGCTCAGCACGGGCTTTACCAGAAAGGGGAGTGGGGTTTTTTTTCCTAGAAGGGCCATCATGTAAGCTAAAGACTTTTCTAGCTGAACTAGGGTTAGGAAGATACTCCAAGCCATTGGGCTTCGTGTCGTCACTCTCAGAGTCGGGAGTGGTATCCAGGATTGTGGGGGCAGGAATGTTTTGGAAATGCTCGACAATCAATCTAATTAACCCCATATGCAAGATAGGAAATCTATTGGGGTTTTTCTTATTATCCTCCAATCTTTTCTTCAAGGAATAGAAAAGATAATAGGGAAGAGATATCCTAACCTTGTGGTGGAAGTGGTTGAGAAGAGCAAAGTGATAGCCATAAACTCTGGTAAAGTGCCCATCCACCATGATGTACTCCATGATGACCCGCAGAACTTTCCTCCAGATGGTCTTTATAGAGTCAGCATTAAAGTAGCTACTAGCAATTTTGGTCAGGCTTAACCTTTCTTTGTCTTTTTTAGGAAATCTAACCATGACTTCATTAGAAAAAGCCCTATCCTTGAAAAAATTCTTCCCTTCAGTAGATAAGCCCGTAACTTTAGCAATTAAATTTTCGCTGAGCTGAACATTCCTACCAAATAGGGTCAAATTTTCATTATTCCAATTTTTAACAGAGAGATCCGTAGCCTCCTGGCTGGAGCCATGGAGCTTCTCCAGGAAAGGAAGAATCCCTCCTCTTTTAACTTTTTCCCAGACCTTGGCATTTTTCATGTGAGTTTCATAGCTGTTTGGCTTAGTTCGCTTTTTGTCTCCTCCCATCTTAGCCGACACAGTGGGGTAGATCCAAATGAAAGCTTTACTAAAATTGGCCCCGCCACAACTTAGCACCCACAAAGTGTATAGACCTTTCTTGCAAATTAAGCCATTGGGATAGGTCCCATACAATCTAATGATTGTGATGTGAAAGGTCTTATCTGTCTTCATTAAAGGGATAACACGTCGCTTTTCTATGTGATTTATCATAATTTAATAAGGCACAAACATTAGAGTTTAGATCTTTAGTATTAAGCCAGGTACACACATCTTTACTCTTAACTCCTTCGTTAGCAAAAAAATCTGCTACAACATTGGCTTCTCTATAAGCATGTGATATTTTAACTTTATCAAATTTAGCCAAAGTCAACTTGGCTTCCTCGATCCATGAATTGATGGTCCACGAGGGGGGAGACTTGTCCTTAAGGTAGTCAATTATGTTTTTAGAGTCTCCTTCAAGCCACAGATGTTTAATGTTAAGACTTTGGGATAAATTTATGATGTGAAAAGCTCTAGCATTCTCCGCCAAATGGTTAGTTTGGGAGTTGAGAGGAGAAGCCGTCACTCCAATGAAATTTCCAAAGGAGTCCCTTATGACTCCACCACAACCCGCCGCCCCCGGATTACCTTTTTCCACTCCATCAAAGTTAGCTTTGATTCAACCATTTGGTGGAAAAGACCAGCAAACACCCTCTCTGTCCTTTTTGGCTATCAAAGAGATTCTAGATGGGACAAGATTTATGTTCCACTCCTTAGCAACAATGAGGTCATAGAGCGAGTGCTCTGCTTTCAAGGACATGTTGTCCCTCTGAACCAAAGCATTGAAATTTTCCTTCAGAAATCTGACAATTTGATCAAAGACAATATCCTTAGAGGTTTCTTTACCTCTATAAATTCTATTGTTGCATTCTTTCCAGAGGCCCCAAGCAACATGAGGGAATGTTGAATCCCAAAAAGATCTAAGCATAGGATTTCTTGTCAGAGCTTTCCATTGAGAGAAGAAGTCTTCAATGGATGAAGGGAAGACCCAAGGGAGGTTCCATAACCTAATGATTTTTCCCCAGATATAAGCAGCAAAAGAACAATGAAGAAATAAGTGACGCACAGATTCATCCTCCATCTTACAAAGAAAGCATCTCTTAGGAATTTGAAATCCACATTTACATAGGTTATCAATCGTAAGCACTTTGTTTTGGAGAAGGATCCAGAAAAATATATTGATTTTAGGTATCAAAAGTTTGAACCAGGCTTTAGACCAGAAGGGAGGACGATACAGAGAAGAAGTAATCTTGGAAAAAGTAGAGGACACGAAAAAATTTCTAGAGGGATCATCAATCCAAACCACGTGATCATTTGGCTGCTCTGAATTAAGTCTAATAGCCATCAGAGAAGACTAGATAGGAGCCAAAGCCTGACTAACACTGCACAAGTCCACCCACTTACCATTCACTCTGTAATCTTTCACATAATTTCCAAACCGTTCCTTGTAGGTCTCTGCCCATTCGCTGAAGGAGTTGATTTTTTTAATGGGTTCCTTTAAAAGCCATTTATCCTCCCAAAATCTAGTATGATGACCATTTCTAACTTTCCAACCAATACCTTCATCCACAATATTTTTTTCATTGATTATATTATTCCAGCATGTAGACCCTCTGGGAAGAAGGTGGAGGTCCTTCTTAATTATGGAGAAGCAGTTTTTTTCTAAGTATTTGCTAGCCAGGATATCAATCCACTCCCCAGAAGAAGAGGAGATTCTCCAAATTTGTTTAGCAAGGAGAATTTTGTTAACTATTTTGATTCTTCTTAAACCAAGTCCTCCGGCCTTTTTAGGTCTACAAACCAGATTCCAACCAATTAAGGGAAGTCCTTTTTTTTCCTCAACACCCGATCATAGAAATATTTTTTGGATTTTTTCAATGGCATCAACAAATTTAGCTGGGATCTTAAAAATATTAAAGGCATAGATAGGAAAATTCTGGAGAGAGGCTTTGCAAAGCTAAAGTTTTCTGGCTTGACTTAGCATGGCTCCTTTCTAGCTCACGAGATTTTTATTGAATCTTTCAACCAAAGAGAGCCAAAATGACTTTGGAGGTTTTAAACTTAAGGGTAGACCAAGGTAGGTGGTAGGAAAGGAGTCCACTCTGCAACCTAGGATTCTACCAATTTTAGCCTGTCTATGATCCAGAGTGTTGAGGAAGAACAACGAGCTTCTTTGATTATTGATTCGTTGTCCAGAAACTCTCCCATACTTGTCTAGCAACTATTTTATGGTTTTACCTTCAGCCACCATAGCTTTACCCATAAGCATTGTGTCATCAACGAATTGTTGATGGGAACACACCAGATTGCCCGAAGAGGGTTTAAGAGCAAAAAGAAATTTGAAGTCAACCAATTTTTTCAGGTTCCTACCTAGACTTCAGCCATTATAGTGAATAAAATGGGAGAGATAGGATCACCCTTCCTTAGACCTCTGGTGCTCTGGAAAAAGGAGGAGGGGGCTTTGTTGACTATAATCGATATGGAAGCCGTGGACACAAGTTGTTCAACCATTTGGATAACCCTGTTACAAAAACCAAAAGCCTTTAAAATTTTAAGTAAGAAAGTCCAGTCAACTCTATCATAAGCTTTTGAAATATCGAGCTTTAATAAAAATCCTTAGTCTTCGACTCAACTAAGGAGTGAATATTCTCATGAACTGTAACAATAGAGTCAAGAATTTGTCTACCAGGGACAAAGCCATTCTGTTGAGGAGAAATCAAGGAAGGAAAAAGAGTTAATAATCTTGAGGTTAAGACCTTAGATATGATTTTATATAAGGTATTACAGAGGCTTATAGGCCTAAAAGCCTCAAAATTATTAGCTCCAGGTTTCTTAGGAATAAGAACCAAGAAGGTAGCATTTAATTCTTTTAGAAGATTTCTGAAGCCAAAAAATTCTTTAACAACATTTACCACATCTTCTTCAACAATCTCCCATAGCCATTGAAAGAAAAATAAAGGGAAACCACCAGGCCTCAGAGCTTAACTCCCTTCAAAGGAAAAGACAGCCCGCTTGACTTCCTTGTTGGTGGGGATAGATGTCAAAAAAGAGTTATTTTCCTGGTTGACAATTCTTGGTATAGCTTCCACCAGCTGATCCTACTCATTTTGGTTTATTTCCTCGCTAGTCAATAGAAGGTGTTTAAAGAAGGAAGTCGCCTGCTTTCTAATATCCTCCTCCTCCTCATACATGGTTCCATTCACTTCAATTTGAGATATTATGTTTACAGCTCCGTGTTTTGAAGCCAAAAGATGAAAGTACCTGTTGTTTCTGTCTCCTGTAGATAACCAAAGAGCTCTAGATCTTTGTCCCCAGAACTCCTCTTCCTTGCCAATTATGTCATGCATCTTCATGAGAATCTCATTCTCTTTTTCCTTAGTATCATTCAAATATCCCTCCTGAATTTTAAATTGAACTTCACCCAATTCCATCTAAAGATCAGACTTAATCCTAAAGATGTTCCCAAAAGATTCCTTTTTCCATTTTTTTAACTTGCATTTTACTTCCTCTAAATTTTTAGCAACTCTGAACATAGTAGTTCCTTGAATTCTTATATTCCACCATTTCCTAATTTCCTCTTTAAGAGCAGGGTGAGAGATCCACATTTTTTCAAATCTGAAAGGAGTGTTCTTCATTTTTATTGGATCCGCAATGAAACTAATAGAAAAATGGCCAGAACCTATTCTAGTAAGAGCTCTAAGGGAGCAAGAATAGTCAAAGTACCAATGATTGGAAATTAAAGATCTATCTAATCTGACCTGTATGAGATCCGACCCCTTTCTGTGATTAGACCAGGTAAAGGAGGCTCCTTGGAGATCCATGTCAATCAATCCTTGATTATCAATGAAATTCTGAAGATCCTCTTTACTTTCCAGATTGATCTCGGATCCCCCAAATTTTTCTCCATTCATAAGGGGACTGTTGAAATCCCCTATAACAATCCAAACTTCTCTATCAAAAATCCTCCTAAAGGCAGCTAATTCTAACCAAAAATATTTTCTCATTCCTTTACCATTAGGAGCATAAATATTCAATTGAATCCAGCTGAAGTTATCTCTTATATGAGTAAATCTAGTTGCTATGTGATTCATACCTTCCAAGATTGGAACACCTCTGATTATGTGGCTATTCTAGAAAGTCACAATACCTCTAGAAGCTCCACTTGAGTTATTACCCTAGTTACTATAATACCGGAAAAGTTTCATCTTTTCAAATTTCTCCTTTGGCATTTTAGCTTCCTGAATTAAAAGAATATCCGACTTGTGATCTCTAACGAAATTGCGGAGAACATCCTTCTTGTGGGGGCTATTGAGTCCCCTGATATTCCAGGACATAATATTCATTAAATACCACGGGAGTTAAGACATTTCAGGATGGTTTTTTGAGAACCATCTGCAATATCCTGAAAACTGTTCAGCGCTCTTTTCTTTTTCGAAGACTTTTTACCTCTTGAGTTCTTTACTGCTCCATAGTCTGCCTTGACTCTTGATCTGGTAGAAATGCTACTTGGGGTCTTCCACTGAGAATTTTTTTCTTTTTTCTTCTTTGATATATTCTACTCTTTATTAGTCTCTTCTTGGCTATCTGTCTCTCTACTGGATTCCCAATCCTTATCAGTTGGTATCCTTTGCTCCCAAGGTAAAGTGTCCATGTTACCGTTCTTTTGACCAGACAAGATATTACTAGACAGATCTGCTGAGTGATTCAGATTTTCAAGGGAATTCAAAACCCTATCTGGGGAGTTTGGATCCATCACATACACTGCTCCCTAAGGGGGAAAATTAACAGGAGACGGGGATGGAAAAGGAATGTTCAGTTCCAAGGACAAGCCCACATTAGGAATATCCTCCAAACCCAGGAAAACTTCATTTCTATCAGAAGGGATAGTCATTTGGGATAAGGAGGCAGAAAGGATCAGATCTTCTTCACCAACTAAGGTGTCATCCTCAGACTCCCTTTCCTTTGATGGGAACATATTAACAAGATTCATGTTATGATGATCAAAAGGGATCTCACCTTTAGATTCCATAACCACTTCAATCTTCTGAGTCTCGGATGCCATATTTTCCAATACCTCCTCTTTGTTTTCCTTCCTTTCTCCTCCTGAATCATTCTTTTTTTCCACTCCTTTTTTCTAGGTCCTGTTGAATTTTCTTTCTTTGAGGTGGCATTTAGGGGGGCATTTTTTTCCCAATGACCAGATTTCCTACACTTAAAGCAGGCATACAGAATGGTTTCAAACTCTATATTTTGCACCTAGGATCCCAATTTAGATTGAATCTCAATCGAAGAAGGAAGATCTGCTTCCTGGGATACTCCCACACATATCCTCGCAAATACCATTCTCTTTCTAGCTGTTGTCATTGAATCAATAGAGAGAAGCTCCCCAAAGGAGCTCGCAATACCATGAAAGATATCTTCACTCCAATATTCCACGGGCAGGCCTAGAAGTTTAACCCAAACTGGGACATTCTCAAAGATGGAGTCTGATAGATCTAAGTTGGAATACCACTTCTTTAGGGCTAGGGATGATTTCCCTATCACCCAAGGACCACCACTTCGAACTGCCATGATGTCCTCTCTGCAAGTAAAATCAAACACGAAAAAGCCTTTTGGAAGAGCAACAACTAAAACTTTCCCACTAGTTCTCCATTTATTTTTAACAAACTCCCTAACCACTTCGATATTTGGTCTAGGGCCCATAAACTTTCCCACTAGAGTTCATTCCATAAGAGCTATAATATGGTCAATGAGCAGATCTGGAATAGAGATAGCAAAATTACCTCCAACTGGAGACAAAATGTTTTGCACTGGAGGGAAAGAAGATTTTTCGTTTGGTTTTACCCCGAGTAGAGAAGTCTAGGGTTTGCGATTGCCTCCAATGCCAACTGTGGTCCCCACACCCCCTTTAGCTTTCTCGTTTTTACCAGTGGCTGCAGGGTTAATCTCCAGATTTTCCTTTCCCCCAGGTTCCACCTGTATTTTGTTTTCGGAGTCCACATCATCCTGGTCATCCTTACCTTGCTTCTTACGCGACTCCAGCTCTTGATTCAACTGTAGATTTCTTGAACTTGCTCTGATTCCTTCTCCATTGCTTTGAATTTGAAGACTCCTTTTCTCCCGCCCGTGCTCGTGCTCATGTTCGCGCTCGTGTTCCGCCATGAGTAAGCTACTATCTTTGTTACTCATGATGTTATTGGGCAATATAAGCAACTTATTCATCTTTTTGAAAAACAAATTAGCTACTTGAAGCGAAATGGCAAAGAACTCCAAATGGTTAGTTAGCTTATTCAATGCATACTTTGAAGGGAAATGGCAAAGAAGTGAACATGGTTAGTTAGCTTATTCAATGCATACCTTAGAGAAGCCCCTGACAGATTCTATGATTGTACCTTCACACTTTTGACTGGGATTAGGCAAGAAATGGAACCAACTATCAATATGTTTCTCCTAGATCTAATGACCAGTGATGCATTCTCCCGAGGATATCCTCAATCTCTTGCAAGGCCAAGGGTACCCTTATGAACTTACCACCATGTTTTCATTATGCCACTATGTTAACACTACATGAACTGAAGAATGTAAAACCTCCAATTTTGTATCGCTATATATTTTTTGAATTCCAATAGACCTCATTTGTATGGTTGCAAATAGTAAATTGTAGTGGCTAGGAATGATGATTAAAGAAGTTGTAAATCTAAAAATTTTGTTGAAAACGGTTCTTGATATATTTCATACATATGTCTCTACCTAGTATTTGCTTTCTCGTGGGAGTCAAATCTTGAACTCCATTATGTACTATTGGTTTCTAGTTTGGTAGACTCAAAATAAGTTTTATTGAAGGATTTGTTTCATTTTTGGTGCTATTGACTAACGGTAAAGAAGAACAAAACTGCATTTAAGGCCTCTAAATATGTGTTGTTGTGGAGGTCTATATTGATATAAATTTGGTGTCTTCGGTGATAAAGATAAGAGAACGCGAACGGTAATCGAGGAGATTGTAGTCGCCAAAGCTGTAGGCTGCCATTGCCACTTCTTGTGGGTGTGCTCGTGTGAGTATAGGTGTTCGACTAAAGTCGCGGTGCTCGACGGAGGCAGATGGAGATCCGACAGTTCAAACTTGTCGTTTCCAATGCAGCGGCCATATTGTTGGGGCCAAGCAAAAAGAGAGCTTAGCTGGGCCACAACGACCATTGTACTACGGATGAAGGGGCAGATGAAGAGGAAGAAAATTCGGCGAGGGAAAAGGCGACGAGATCCGTCCGTTCTACGCAACAGTTGGTTTGGCATCAAAAGACACAGTGTCTCGTGCCCACAGCATGGTGTGGTATCCATTTCTGGTGGAAGGCAGGAGATGGAGGATGCCATGAGGGTTGTTTCGTTGTTTATGGCTGGAGCCGACAATTTCTACCGGTTGTTCGGGGGCTTTGACAACCATGGCAAATACCAGGTACATGAAAAGTTTAGTAACTAACATGTGGCAGTTTTTTATATTGTTTGAAGGTGAATTGTGCTTTGTTGTTTTGTGATCTAGGTTTATTTGGTTTTGATGGGATTTAGGCACTGATTTAGAACATAGATGCTAATTTATGAAATGTAGGTGCTAATATGTTAAATGGAAGCACTGAAACATAGTGTGAAATCACTAATTTGTGAGTGGAAGTACTAAAACATAGTGTAGAAGTTCGGTTTTAGAAACAGGAGTACAAAAATTTAGTGTGGAAGCACTGTTTTGGAAACAATATTGACAAACTATAGTGTAGAAGTTTGATTCTTGAAGTGGAAGCGTTATAACACAATGCAGAAGCATGGTTCCAGAAATAAAATTGTTAAAATATAGTGTGAAAGCATTGTTCTGAAAATGAAAGCATTAAAAGATAGTGCAAAGGTCCTAATTCGAAACTTGTGACGTGATAATCACAAAAGCTCAAGACAAACAAGGGGTTTAGAAGACCAGGTGCGTCATAATCAAGGTAAGAAAATAAAAAAATATATAAATAAAGAATTCAAATATATGCAAATGTCTAGAAGAAGAGTAGCACCCAATACTCTCTTCATGTGCTCTTTAGATATGTGATAATGAGAATTTGGTTGTTTAGTGAACCAACAATATGATGATAAGATTTGAAAGAGTGATTAGTGAAATGGACAACATAAAGGTATAATGAAGGTGAATGTCCAAATGGAATGAGAAGCCTTCAATTTATAAACTTTTGGAAGTAAAAATGAAGGGTTGAGACACACTTCAAGGATCAAGGGCTCACAATAGATGAGATCTCACAAGCAAGAGAGATTGGACAAATTTCATAAGGGGATTAATTGTAAAGTGTGGCTCCAATATCAATGGTGGGGGTAAGCCATATAAAATAGTGGATGGATAAGGTTTGGTGGGATATCTTGAGAGGATTTCTAAAAAAGACAAGATTTATCTTGTTGCACCTTGTAAGGGATATGTGTAACTTAAAATTAAGATTTATTGAAAAAAGAAAGAGTGCCCCATGTTTGGCCATAAGTGGATCTATGAGGAATTCTTGGTACATGATAATTGAAGGACAATGTATTCTCTCACATGTGAGGGGAGATAGCTCGTCACATGATGACAAGTTTTAGATTCTTATCCATGTAAATGAATTTAATGGCTAGGAAATAACAATAAAGATCAAGAGTTATGCGGATTTAAATAATAGAGAAAAATGATAATGGGGATTAATTAGCTTAAATCAAAAAATTGAGTAGATATTGATTACTTGATTTAGTTGTCCAAAGGATTTGGCAAATGGAGGATTTAGGGAGTGATATAATTAGATATGAGGAAAAAATGTGAAAGATTAGAATTAACTAAGTAAATATAAATTTGTTTAATTAAGGATGAGGGATAAAGGCAAATGATGTATTAATTGCTAGAAATATTGTCATTGATGTCAAAGGAGATTGTTGTCATTAATATCAAGGTTGTAATATCATTAATGCATTGAAAATGAATAAGGGGAATGCTATATTTTGTTGTCATTGATGGTGTAGACATTCAAAATTAGCATCATGCATTAGGTCTGCTCATCAAATTAATCAAGTTCACCTTCATCCATTCATCAGGTAATCTTATTAATTTCCATCTCCTAAGGTCATTAATTTAAAGTTAAACAAACTTTAACATCAACCTTTAATTAAATAAACAAAACTTTATTAAATCTCCAAATGCATATTCCATCCTTTTCTGATTTAAATCAATCATATATTTAAGTCCTAAAAGTCAAAATCATCCTAATCATCATTAAGCTAACCTAATTCTAATTAGCCTAACCTAACCACCCATCACATCCTCTAGATAATCCCACTTGCACAAATAAATCAATTTATTGATTTATTAAAACCCTTATTTTCTTTCAACTTGGCATAAAAAAAGAATATTCCATCAATTTTGAATTCAAAAACAAGTGGACATGTACATCCAACAAAGCAATTAATGTCTCTTACATGTCCCTTGCACAAGTCAAACTCAACATTTACTCTCAAATTCAAATTTGAATCTCCTTCTCTTGGGCACATTTCCCAAATCTTGCACATCCCTCAACCTATGGCAAGTTGACAAGTGGCCTCTTTTCATTGGTCTATTTTTAGTCCCACATTCATCCATTTGGCCAATCCCTTATCAAGAAAATCTATAAATAAAGGGGTTAACCTCCACAATTTCATCAACAAAGCTAATGCAAAGTCACTCTCTTCATTTGAGAATTGATTTTGCCCACCTTAGATCATCCTTATAGCATTTTCATATCATTTTCATATCATGGAGCTCAAGCAAGGATTGGGAAAGGGCTATTTTCCACAATAGCACCAATCCAATATAAGATAAAGTTGATTCATGTTGTTTATATATGCTCATTTAGTTTTTCTTACTGTTTTAATATCTTATTTTGCATGATTAACATGTTTCATTATTTCATAGGGATGTTGATTATTAGTTTGGTTTTAAAATGCTAACCATTTGTAGATTTTGACATCCATAGATGAAAGAAATGAATGTTATTGATTAAATATTAGGAAGGAAAATATGCACTTCATACCATTGTTTATGAATATTACATGTTACCCAAACAAAGAAAATCATAAATAACTTATGTGACTGATGAAGGAAGAAAATTAAAATAAAGAAAACTAATAATGAAAGTTGACCCCCTCTTCATGTTGGTCGACTATATTAGTAGCAATGATATTAAATAGCTAGCTGACCATGTATATATTCATAACCCAAGATAATATAAAATACATGGGGTATGATGAGATTAAATAAAAAAATGTTTGATATATTAAAATTCAAGCTTTAAAATATTAAGACTTGTAGCGTATAAAAATGTCATCCTTGAAATTTTCACACTTGTTTGGGCCCTCCATGCTAAAATTGGGCTTATTTATGCCTTATTTGGCCTTATTTTCCATCCAAAAGCCTTCATTAATGCATCTTTTCTAGGATAATCCTGACATATATCAAGTGACCAATCAAGGATTAATGATTTTTCGTTGTGGCCCAAATTTAGTGATTTGGAACTCATACACAACCTTGTGCATATGGGTCCCACCTAAGTTTTGGGGCCTCGATTTGGATTTCATGTGAAACTAAGATTTTATTGAAAAATGTGTCCCAAGCTTAGCCTAGTAGGACTCATACACCCTAACTAGTGTATGAGTCCCACTTAGCTTAGACCTAATTTAAATTCAAATTATTGTCAGGATTTTATTCTCCTAGATTTGATGTCATCTTGTAATGTCGTAATATTAGGAAATTTAGCATAAGCAAGTATAAATACAAAGTTATTTCACATATTTTCTCCTAGAAATTTTCATGAGCAAGTGTGACCTAAGAATTCAAGCATTCTAGCATTCAAGAGCATTCAAGAGTGATTATTAAGCATTTTGGAGCACTATTCAAGTATCAACCATCATGTCAAAGTCATCACATGCATCATGTTTATTTTTGAGCTAACCTTTGTGATGTAGGATTCTTATGATTCAATAAAGCATTCAAGTCAAGATCCAAAAAATTAAAGCAAGAGTTAATATCCACATTCATGCTATCCATTACTTGAAAGATTGTATCATCTTATTCAAGTGTATGGTGAGTTGCAATATTGCATATTTTTTCATTCCCCATTCCTCTATTTCATTTGTTTTTATTTCAAGGTTTGATTACCAAAACAGGGTTTGACGAAGGCAAACCCCTATCTACTAACAAAAAAAAAAATTCCCTCTCTTTGATGTGTGATTTTTAGGTCTAGGTTGTAGACTCATTGAAGAGAAATATTGGAGAAAAATTGTGAAGTTGCAAAGTTATCAAAGATGTCACCTTGCAAGATCACGAAAATTCACCTACAAATTGTAATTTAGTGATTCAGACAAAGAGATTTGATAGGAAAGAATCTATAGGAATTCATTAGATGATATCAAAGTTTTAGAGCAACCCTAATACTGGGACTAAATCACCACTTGTGGTTTATGAGTTGTAGTACACACATTTTCAGACATTTTGTACAGATCACCATTCAACAGTTCTAGATTCCATTTTCTATTAGAATTTCTAATCTAGGATTAAATTTCCCAACCTGGCGTATGAGTCCCAATAAGAATTAAAGTCAAAATTTTCAACATTTCAGACCTTGTTCCAATCACATTCAGGTTTCCAGGTGCACATCTGTACTTTCTCATTTTCCTATTTTGATTTGAACTCATTTCTAGATCATGTTTATTGAAGTCTTGCATGCCATTACGTTTTATCATTAAATATTGCATGTTACTAGTCTTTCCAAAGCCTAGCTTGGTGGTGAACCCCCTTTTAGTCTTTAATCTCACCCTAGGATACCTTATTTTAGATCTCTTCCCCTCATTCTATTCTTAGATTGAGATCTCTAAGGTTTCCTTGAATGAAACATGAGGAAGATTAGTTGTTCTATGTCCCAAAACATAGGAAGACAATTTTCAACCTTTCATTTTGGTGAGACTTCCCTTTAGAACATTTCATTTTCTGATTTGGAGTACATCGTAGTCCTAAATCTAGCTTGCATTAACTTTAAATTAGATTTTGCATTAGTTAATTTGTATCTAAGGTTTCAAAATATTTCCGTAGTAAAAGTGCATATATTTTGCATATTTTCCTCTTGCATCATCTAAATTAACTTAAATTTGTAATTTCCCTTAGTTTAGACATCATACAAACCAAAAAACATAACATTCAATCATCATTTTTTGAAATTTGTGCAAAAAACTAAATTTGGGACTCATACGCCCCTCTGAGTGATTTCATCCTAGTACACGTGGTTTTCCTGATTTCTGAGTATTATGTGTTGACTGTTTATCAACATTTAAATCCCTAAAAAGCCTTGACTAGGACTCATATGCTCCTTTGGGTGATTTAGTCTTGTTTCAAATTTTAAACTACATTTTCCAACATTAAAAACTCCATTTTTGTGTTTTTATTTGTTGTTATTACATTTATGTTTCAGTTTGTAGAGTTTTTGTTTCATTCAGTTTAATTTCATTAGAATTAGAATTAGAGAATATCATTTATCTTGTCTTCATTGCATTTTTCCTACATTCATTTATTACCCCTTGAACGAGCTTTACAACTTGGTGTCTTATTACTAATACTATAGTGAGACAAAATTTGACACTCATGTCATCCCGCGATAGCACAATCATCGTGGATCTTGGGTTATGGGTAAGTGCACAGAGTTGAGTCCATGAAACATGGAAGTTTGTTCCTTAACAAAAAAATTGAAATCGGCTTTCAGAAAACGAGATCCCGATTTTAATAAACAAGATCTCGAGCTTGGCACAGAACGGGATCCCAATTTTTAAAAATCAGGATCTCGTTTCCTATAGGATCCCGAACTAGTGGAAAACACACAAGATCCTGATTGCCACAAAACGGGATCCCGATTACCACAAAACGGGATCCCGTTTTTTATAAATCAAGATCCCGTTTTATATTGCTATTTATTTTTTAAAAAATAAATAGAGTTCACTGCATAGTAGACGAGACCCCGAGTACTGGTGATAGCGACCCCCACAATCAGCTACAGGTACCCGCCTATGTCCCATTTTTTTGCATTTTTCTATTTTTAATTGAACTTGTGAAAAAAATAGGTGAATTTAACATGTTTTTTTAAACATATTTCACATTTTGAACATCTTTTTAACTATTATAGTAGAAACGAATAATTGTAAAAATAGATAAAAAAATTGAATGAAACCTGAAGGTTGTTTAATAAAAATGAGAAAATAAACCTTAAATTGTGTTTTACAAACAAATTTTATTTTTTGAAACCTAAATTGTTTGATTAAACCAAAAAATTGAATTTGAAAACGCTTAATTAAAACAAAACAAAAAAAATGCATTTCAAAACGCTTAAAACTTGAAATGAAATTAAAAATTGCATTTAGAAACCCTAATCAAGCTTTTTGAAACCCTAAATTCAAATCAAACAAAAAAAATTGAATTTGAAAACCCTAGTTTGAATTGAAATGAAAAAATAGCATTAAAAACCCTAATTGGTTAGAAATTGAAACACTAAATTGAATTGGAACAATTTTTTTTGTTAAAACCATAAATTGAAATCGAACAAATCATCTTAATTTTAAAAACTAGGTAATTTTGAGCTCAAAAAAATTCATTTGCATTGCTTAAATGTTATAAATTTTATTTTCTTTGTATGGAAAAAACAATATATATTAAACTTTAGTTTCAATGTTAAATTATAATTAGATTAGAAAACAATATGTTAAAGAATAGTTAAAATTCATAAAGTTTATCTTGATGTTTGTTTGCAAATTTAGTCAACAAATTCGTAAATCTAAGTGCGTACAATTGATTCCAATTGGCGCTAACTTGCAAGTCTAAATTATTCCAAGGGCCACCCAAACTTTACCCTAAGTTTGCTAAATCCTAGACCCTAAACTATAAAATCTAAACCCTCAACACTAAAGGATTTGAATTTTTTCTTAGGAGCTTAAAATGAAATTTGGTTGCCTTAAAAAACCCTCTATTGTCACCATTTAGTAGAGTTTTTTGTAATGTTTTCACTTATTTGAACACATAATATAAAACCTTTTGGTTTCTACAAGTTTATGAAGAGTGGATGATCACTCTCTATGACAATTAGACATGATCATTAGGGTTCTAAATCATTGGAAGAAAACTTTCTTCTATTATATCCACAAGATAGGAGAGCACGAGTGACAGTGCTATGGGTAAAGTTTCTTTGATTGGACATACACAAAATTATGTAGGTTCAATGTCAAGAATGGGTCTATTTGGTAGATTTATGAAAACTATTATGAATATCTAGAATGCCATAAAAGTATAATTATAGAAATTCCAATTGGAAACACTTGGGTACATATATATCATATGAAATTTAAATCTAGTAAGGTGTCTATTATATAGGAGAGTTGATAAAACATGGAAAGAGGTTTGTATGGGAATATATGCATTAAGAAACACATACCACATGACCTCTGAAGGATTTTTAAGATGTGATCCTAGATAATAATCCACCCATCCTCAATCATAATGGATTCTTTAGCAATTAAGAGAGATTCAATAACCATAAAATTACCTATATTTTGATACTATATAGATTTATGTGGAAGGATAGAAATGCATCAATAAGGAGACCAAGATGGAACAATTTAACACCTAGAAGGTACAACTATTACATGGGAAAAGGAGGAGGTACATGATGATAAGTTGGAGGAACTACATGCTATTATTACAATTTAGAGATAGGAGGATGATTCATATAAAAAGAAATATAATTGAATATTTATATTATTTAATATATTATATTTAATAAATATTAATATAATATAATATATTAAATAATATAAATATTTAATATCATAAAATATAATATAAGATTATAATTAAGGATAGGTAATGTTACAATTTACTTGGAGTTTTAATGAGGATTAGGCTTAAGATTCAAATAGGTTTGTAGTAAATAGTTAGGTTACAATTAGGAATATTTAATAAATATTAATATAATTATAATACAAATATAAATTAATTTAAATATAATATAAAATACAATATAATTTAATATAATTTAATATAGGAATACATTTAAGAGTAGGTAAAGGTTATAATTTAATTAAGTTTCAATTAGGTTTACAATTCAATTAGGATATCTTTAGGGGTGGGTATCATTTAGCATTGTATTATGGTTAGAGTATGGTTTACATTTAAGATTATTGTTATTTTTTGATATGTATAGATTGATTCATTTTTAACATGATACTTTTTTTTATTAGAGGGGTAAACACTTTTGACCCACAACTAGATGGAACCAATGAGGAGCTATAGTATGACTAAATTTGGACCTCATCAAACATCTAGATCCCCTTAAGAAATCCTATAACCCTAAATCGTAAATCAATTTCTTAAGGGGATCAAAGAAATTCTGAAAATTTGGTGAAGTTGCCCAAGGAAACCAAATTTAACAATAATAAGATAGTGCAAGATTATAATATGAATGAGATTTCATGATCTAGGTTGGTCAGTTGAAACAAGAGTAGATGTTAATCAACTATTCCACAAGAAAATGTTCTTCACTAACTTGCAAGTTCATTAAATATTCTGAGGGGCGCCAAAACTTTACCCTAAGTTTTGTAAACCCTAAACCCTAAAATCTAAAATCTAAACCCTAAACACTAAACCATTCATTTTGTCCTACCAACACCTTAAAGTGAAATTTAGTTGTCTTAGGAAAACCCACCATATTTCATTCCCTTATACCATGTAATTTTTTCCTAGGATTTTACTACATGTACATCGCCTTAAGTTATCCTATTACCCTAAACCCTGAACTCTAAAGTCTAAAACCTAAACCCTAAAGCCATCATTTTTTCTTTAAAGGCTCTTAATGAAATTTTGTTGCCTTGGGAAACTTCACCAAATTTTAAGAATTTGAGCCATGTCATTTTCTCCTAGGACCTCACTAGACGTAAATCCCCTTAAGCCATCCTGTCACCCTAAATCGTAATTCAATTTCTTAAGGGAATCAAAGAAGTTATTAAAATTTGGTGATCAAAGTTTCCCAAGGAAACCAAATTTAACAATAATAAGATCCTGTTGAAACAGGAGTAGATCTCAATCAACTATTCCACAAGAAAATGTTCACTAAGTTGCAAGTTCATTAAATATTCCAAATTCTAAACCCTAAACACTAAACCATTCATTTTGTCCTACCCAGGATCTTAAAGTGAAATTTTGTTTTCTTAGCAAATTCCACCAAATTTCATTCCCTTATGCCATGTAATTTTGTCCTAGGATCTTACTACATATATCCCCTTAAGTTATCCTATTACCCTAAACCCTAAAGCCATCATTTTTTCTTAGGATCTTAATGAAATTTGGTTGCCTTAGGAAACTCCACCAAATTTCATTCCTTTATGGGATATTACTACATGTAGATCCCCTTATGCTGTCCTATTACCCTAAAGTTTCAAAGCATTTCTTTTAAATCCATTTTGTGCATACCCTGCAGTCGCTTCATTTCCTGCGACCTCATTGTTGTGAGGCATTATATCATACAGTTCACATGCCTTGTCTGCACTTCACCTTACATCTACCAAAGGCATTTGATAGGCCATGAGACCACATCCACTTTTTTTGTTTTAACTACTTTTCCACTTTTATTGTTTATTCCATTTGTACAAGGAAATAGATGACATTACAGCTCTAATTTCATAACACCATCCCTTTTTATGCCACCCTTAAAAACTGTGATACACAGCCAAAATATCTCTTGTACACACAGTGGGTAAAATGAATGAAGTGATTTATCTAATGCCTTGCCATTCAATTTGAGAACAAATGCACTACATTACTGATTGGGAGGAATAATATATTGCAAGGCTAAGAAACTTCAAACAGTTAAAACCAACAAAGTTAGGGATAAAAGCTTGTGCATCAAAACCGGCTCATGGGGTCTTTAAAGCAGTAAATAGGAATGCATTTATTGTCCCCGTGATGTCACACACTTTGCTCTAACTGTACACTGCATTCAACTGCCATAGTGAAATTGCATAATTAACGCCATTAGTGTGCTGGAGAGGGTCATGTAAAGAATAAAAATAAAAGGATCATTCATATCAGGAAAAATTGTACCAGCTCTTGCCTATGCACTATATCTCTTTTACCTTGAATTTTGGGGTTTTGCGTGCGAGTTGAAGTAGCTTGTGTCTGTGTGTATTCCTTTTTTTGCCTGTTTCCATTTCTTTTTCAAGTGGCCTTCTTTAGAATTATATGGCAATAGGCGAGAAAAAAAAAAGGTTCTGCTATTGGATTGAGAGCGATACATTCTCGGCAAAAGAAACTGCTCCCAGCTACTCTTCTGACAGAATCTTACTGGATCTTCACAAATTTTACAGCTAACTGTAGCGTAGGATGTTTGAGATAGAATAAACTTTACAACTAACTTTAGCGCAGGCTGTCTGAGATAAGATAAGCTACCAGTTCATTAGGATACATTGGATATAAAAATCAACCCACCAGGTACTCAAATTTCTGTCAGTGATTGCTGCATTTCAAATCTCCATGTATTCAAAATCAAGGCATCTTTATTCTGGATTGATGTTTCATTTATTACATTTGGTAGTAAGGTTATTGCATATGACAGTGGTTATTCTTGAAAATCTCTCCTAACATGTGAACTCATCCTATGACAGCACCAAAAGTCCACTTTCTGACAAAGGTTTAACCTACAGGATAGAAGTGGAGTTTGCTGGTAGCGCGGGTCCCATTCAAGTTGCTCTCCAATGTTCAACTTATGTCATTTTTGCAAAATAACATAAATGCTCATTCATTATTGCGAACTACAGTAGCTTGAAGTTATTTTCAAAAGAATTTGGGCACGGTTTTGCATTAGCTAATTGAAGATTTCGTTTTCAAAAAAAAGTCAATGTTTGAAATCAATGCAACATCTAATTTGAGGTGTCCTGTATGATTGCAATCAATGCATTCCAAATGATAAAATCTGATTTGAGGCATCCTTTCAAAAGTGATTGTTCATGATTCAAAAAGTGTGTGTTTTTCTTTTATGTATAGGCTGATGTTAACATTTGAAGATTGGAGATGGGGATGATGTTGCATTTAAGGTTTATTGCAGGGACATTGGCGTAGGATCTCAATCTGTCTACATTTGTCAAAGGAATTTAAGACAGAAGTTGGCCTTAAACTTGCCAATAGTATTTACTTAAAATGCCTCTTAGTATTCCTTGACATGCGCGCAATCTGGTAAATCAATAAGAAACAGATAACTTTTATGCTGATCTTGATGAGACCGAACTAAGTCATCAATGTTGTGTATCAATCAATGTGTATCTTTCCCTTTTGTGCTGAGCTTGTGGGTATTTAGAAGAATTCCACTCTTTTATTGTTTATTTGAAGGGATAAACGCTTATTGTTTATTTGGGTACACTAATTGCTTATTGCTTGTGGGTAGCTATTTAAATTAATTAATTAAGACAATATACTTAATTAATTAGAATGATATGTTTGATCAAAATAGCTACTTTAAAGGGAGTCGACTAGTAATTAGTGTTATCATATTTGATGCTTTTAAGTGCTCTAAAAATTAATTGCTTTTACTTTGCTTATAGAGAAGGAAGGAAAGCGAGGAAGGCGAGGATAGAAAGGATAACGAAGGAAGACAAAGGTGAAAATGAAGGAGAACAAAGAAAAGCGAGGAAAGAAAACAAAGAACAACGAAGCATGAAGGGGACAGATTGAAAGATTAAAGTGTTTTTTAACACTTTAGTGTTTGTTTAAACACTTTTCAAGTAATTGTCATCTCTTCGCTCTTAGGACACTTCAATTTTTCGTTGCAAAGGGTTAAAATTGAAACTTAGACACCTACTAGATTTCAATTTGGGCTAAAATTGAACAAGCAACTTCACACTTGATATTGATGTTTGAAAATGAATCAAATCATTGCTTTGAAGGATAAAATGAATGTGTGACTTTATTGTTTTGTAATTATTTACACAAAGTAATATCATCAAAAGACGAATGCACTTCTCTCACGCCTCACGATGATCTTGAGAATCAAAAGGATTTTGGTGACATTAAGTTGCATAAATAATTGCCCATACACACTTCGATTTGGTTAAAATTGAACAAAACACTTTGCGAGTGTGAGTTAGGTAGATCACGTGTGTTCTCCCTTTGTTTCTAAATGAAGGTCGATCGAACTACAAATATGCTTGCTCACTATTATTTACCTTTAGAGGGGCCTGCCTAAGAGACACATCCGAAAGGAGAAATTGAAGGTGACTCCAACCAGTTTTTCATTCGGGCCAGTAGATAAATGGATAAGACTAAACTATCAAGTCCTCATGGTATGTAAGCCTTAGTCGTACAGTGTATTTTAGAACGGGGTACTACCGTAAAATGTATAAAGTCCCCTAGTAGGATTGATTAAAGCCTTTAGTGGCTTGTTGGATGCTCACAAGGTGCCATGTCCCTGATGTTGTGTCATTAAGAACCTTTTTTTTAGTTGCCAACCAATCCATCCAATGACTTTATCAAAGTGGTGCATTGGAACTTAGACTCCAAGAAGTTACTTGCCATATTCGATCTTGGTTCAAATAAAGAGGTTAAGACTTCATTCTTAACATACCTTTATATTTTATCCTTGGTTGCATGTAAAATCATCTCTTCTACTACGAAGGGCATGAGGCAAGCCCACTAATAAAAACGTAACAATTGAGCTTGGATGTTACATTTCTTGAAAACACAGTGCTTGTTCAAAAACATTTGCAAACAAACATTCAACATGATCCTCAAAATTTCAACCCTTTAGGAGGAAAATACCATTGACCAAATTCTCGTGTTATTGCTTTCCCTTGGGATTACATCCTTAGAGGTTTCCGAGCACTTGAATTTACATCTCAATTTTCCCACTAAAGTTAAACAATAGGTAACCTTTGCCTTAAATCCATCAAAGTTTTACATAATATACTTTATGAAATGAGATGAAATTAGGACATTGGACATTTAGTTGAAAACCTAAGCAAGAAGTGTGTTTGTGATAAAAAGAATCCATTAAGCAAATATTGAATCAATTGGACCCCACACATGTGCTTGGCATCTTTTGGTCATATGGTTTTCATGCAAACATTTGTCTTTTGATTTTGAATTACTCTTAGAGAAAGGAATGTTCTTCACTATCTTGGCCTTGTAAACAAGTCCTTCCTAGGTTCATTTAGGATCAAATCAAACACTTCATCCAAATTACAAACATTCATCATATCCATCTCACAAACAATTTTAGAGCTTTGAATACACCATTCTAGACTTGGGTAAATCATCAAAATAAAAATCACCTTGTTTAGATAGGTCTATCAGAATGCATCCTTTCTCATACATTTAATTGAATTAGCAATCATTTGAACAAGTTCATCCTAAGATCATATCTTACATCTTAGGGTTTACAAGTTCATTATCCAAATCAACCAATCAAAATCAAACCCTAAGTCTAGCATTGATCCAAAGTTCCTAAACATTCAAAACTCATATCATTTAAACCTTTCATCCTTCATCTTGTCATTAGTCCTAAGAACCTTGAGGTCACTTTTGCAACAAGGTAAAAACACAAGGGGAACATGGGATATAAACTTGATCCATACATCATGAATAATCCAAGTCAACTAAGCTATCAAAGCCTTACAAAGCCGATTGATTATCAACACTCACATCTATGCAAACCATACATGGGATTATTACCTTCTACAAATGTCAATGCCACAATAAGTGTGAGTATTCCCAAATCAAAATTTGGAACACACTTCCCAATATTAAATCCAAGTCCAAACCTATAAATCAACCAACCAAACAATCAATGTACAAGCCTTCAAACGAACAATGTCATCCCACCAAATCCCTACATGCCAAATGAGAATGTACCAAGTACAAGTTTTCCAAACATGAATCCAGAAAACTTTAGGATAAATATGTTAACAACTCCAAGTCAAGGCAATGTGATTCCCAACATCAACAATCTTCAATTTCAACCTATCATGCCAAATCTGAGTGTCATCCCAAATCATAACATTGTCCAAAATCAAGCACAAATACACACTCCAAATCTTCTTAAACAAAAGCCAAATCAACTGTATCAAGGGAGTCAAGATCAAGATCAAGATCAAATTTGGCGAGATCAAATTGCTACACTTACCAAAATAGTTGAGTCATTGCGCCGAGAAACATCTCCACCACCATTACCCATATCAACATTATTCCTTGGTTTAGGGCTTCCCCCTTTACCTAGAACCAATCACCCCATCCAAATCAATCCACCTAACACCAATCAAGCCATCACATCAAGTCCTTTGAATATACCATTGACATCGCACCAGCAAATGGTATCTAATCAAATGACAACATCAATCCTGAAAAATCAAAATATGGTCTCTTAAGGGCCTATCACCTCGGTCATTCCAACCATCCCTATCACTTCAATCATTCCAACCACCACTATCATTCCCATCACATTTCAAACCCTCACAATCACTCCAAGTGTATCTCAAACACTTGTCACTACATCCAAGATGATTCTGAATCCGCCACCACTACCACCAAAACCGAATGTAGCAAGACAATATGACATTGCGCTAAAAGCTCACCAAACCTACCAAAAGGCTATCCAACAATATCTAGCCAAGAAACAAGCAAGACAATCTCAACAAGTGTAACAAGCCTCTCAAGCTTCCCAGGCCTCTTAGGCTACCCAACAAACACAAGCACAAACAATAAAAATGATAAATATTGGGGATAACGATGAACATTCAACTATTGGTGATAGCATTAACAATGTCCCCACCAAAATTTTTGAAAGCAATGATCAAGATCTACCCATCAAAAAACACATGGAATATGTTTCTACCTCATCCGAAGATCAAATCAACATACATCAAAAGCCACTTTTCAATCATGATCAAAATCCACCATCCAACAATGACACAATCCAAGAAATGTCAACTTCATTTGACCTTATGGTTGAAGACATTGGAAATCCCTTCACCACAATTGTTGAAAAAAATGATCAAGATCTCTCCATCGACGAACACTTTGAAGATTTTTCCACCCCATTCGATGATCAACTCACCATACATCAAGAGCCACTTTTTAGTGATCTATTTCAAGGAGTGTTAGGATAATTTGATCCTATCAACATAATGCACGATCCATCGACCAATGATCATGTTGAAAATGTCTCTACATCGCCTTATTAGTTGGAGGAAATATCTGAAGAATTTATTCCAAATCATGATCAAAATCCTTCACCAAAGTCTAGCAATGGTCCTTTCCAAGACATATTGACATCCTTTCACCTCATGGTTACAGATACTAAAGGAACCCTAAACTAAAAACTTGAGAATATTGAACCACTCACCATGTCTAATGATGACATTCAAGAACCATTGGTAAGCAATCCATCCTTTGAAACTAACCCATGTCAAGAACTTGATCCAAAGCATGTCGAAAGCCACTTTGAAATCATTCAAGATCAAGAATTTATATCTTCAAGATACTACAATAATTTAATGGAAACTCTCCTATCTATGCAAGATGATCATATCCATGTAGCACATACTCCTCCATCTACCCATGAGATGCTTTCTACGGATGGACATGTAGATGATCTTCATTTAGAACAGGATTCCTTTACTCATATTATTACACAAAAAGAGCAGATTATCAATTCATATAGTCAAACTGAGTTATCAACATCAGGATCAAATATATCCCAAATTCAGAATGAGGACATCAGGTATGCGAATATCCAACATTATCCACTCAAGGAAACAAGTCAGAAAGAATAGTATAATTCAGAGTTAGCAGAGCAGCAAATTGAATCAATGTCACCTATGGTGGTCATTTATCAGAGAATGCACTCTAAACAAGAGCTCTTAGAATAGGTAGAATAAAAGCATGAAGGTGTTACTACCACCATACTAGGGGAAAGTTTGTCTCAAGCAAATTTCAACATAGGGAGCATGAAGAATCTTTATGGTGAAACCATTGCCAATACTACAACCAGCCACATCATGAATTTTCATCCACCCATCACCCCATCCACGAATTGGGACAAACGTCAAAAGAAAGAATTGAATCAAAGTACGAAGAATGCCATCAAAGAAAAAGAAGTTGAGAAGCATAATGGACAAATCAAATACGCATGGATACTAAAACATGTAAAGAAAGATTATCCCTATCAAACTCCATCAATCAAAGAAACTATGGGGAAAAATAAAAATGGGAAAAGTATCCATCAAAGAGGTCCACAAAAGAAAGAGTAGGCTTTTCAAGCGATGTACAAAGTGTATCAAGCAGTTGGTTCCAATTCCACACACATTTTTGTATCCAACCATTATTGCTCATCTTCCCAAGTTTTGAGAGTCAAACGTTCCAAACTATCAACCAATCCATCTCTTATCCCTAAACACACTCCATCCACGCCTCCACACATAATATCCAATTCTCACATTGACCATGTATTGGCAACGACCCTTCATCATAAGGATTTTGAAGGCACTCTATTGTGATGTACGCACAAAGACAAAGTTAAGCCCGATATAAATAAAGCAAATCAAGACTCCCAAAAGGTGCATTCAAGTGCATGTATCTTAGCAAAGCAACTTCTTCAAGTAGGATATCAATGGCACATTATGACAGGGGCGTCTACATCAACACCACTAGGTGGGTCAGCATGAATCTTTTAGAAAAATCCAAAAAAATCAGAAAAAGGATTGAAAATAGTAAAGAAAAAAAATTGTCCTCTAGTGAAAACCGCATGGGTGGTGCTTTGGGCAAGACCATGATGAAAGCCTAGAAAAAAGGTGTCATGTGTAGAATCAAGCATTTACGTGTGACACTTCAGGAGAAAGCATCTCATCCCATCCATAATAAAGCCATCATTCCATTAGTTTTATCCATAATAAATCCATTTATCCAATCCATCATCATCCATTTTCATCCATCATCCAAGTTATCTTGATCTTGATGAAAGTTTGGAGCACACTTTGCACTTGCTTATGGTAAACATCTTTGACATGGTTCATTTTCATTGATCCTATCCTATGCAGCGTTATCTGAGCCATGAAGCATTATCTAATAAACATTATTTATCTCAACGCCTTATCTTATCGCAAGATAATCCATATCCATGACATTCTGTACATTGCTAGACACTGGGGGTAGATAGTTAGATCTCTCTTCGAGAATAAATCTTGATCTATACCCTCCAACTTATGTGGTGATCCAAACATTGGAAAAATTAAAACCAAATTGGTCAAAGTATTTGTGATTCAAAATCCGAATCACTAGCCCATGGCATATTTTGATAAGAAGACATTCCTTATTAGTATTCATCTTTCATCGAACATCAATCTAAGTAATTACTATCAGTTGCATCTAATTTTCATGTCAACGTCACATCAAATCATTCAAACAACTTTGGTTCCAAATCAAGCTTCATCAATCATGATCAATTGAATCCAATCAATCCATCATCTTGGGGATATCTTTCCCAATCCTTGTGTTGCTTAACACTATCCTTGCATTGTTGTGCATCCTCAAAAATGTTATCATCATCAATCATCATCAACCCTGATCAATCAAATCCTTCCATTGTTGTGTATCCTCAACAATGTTATCATCATCATCAATCCATCAACTCAATCATTCAAACTTAGCTTGGTCTTCAACAAAATCCCAAACAGAGAACTGATATCATCACACATGTCCATATCCTAATCATCAAAATCATGTGAAAATCCAAAAAATTAGAAAATCCAAAAACATCCAAAACATCGAAAAAAAACAAAAAAAACATTCAAAAACATTGAAAATCCAAAAACATTCAAAAAACATCAAAATCCAAAAACATTCAAAAAATCAAAATTCAAAACATTTCTAAAAATCTTGAAAATACCAAAAAATAGCCTAAAAAAAACATTCCAAAAATGTCAAAAACATTCAAATATTTGAAAAAACTCCATCCGTCTCATCTTGCTTTCGCCCGCAATAATCAATCATCCATAATAAACTGATCATCACCTTCATCCTTTGGTAACACAAACAGAAACAATCACAACAATTAGAAAAAGCAAGCTTCAAATCACAAAATAAAAATCAAAGCAACAAACCGTTAAACGCAAAATCAAACTCTTGATCAAACACAAACATGTTAGTCAACTTTATATCAACAACCTATCAATCAACTTATCAAATCATCATCATCCTTTACAATGTATGTGCTAGGATATATCGTTTCGACAATGGGAATCATTTTGGATATCACTTTGGATTCTTATCCTATCAAAACACATCCCTCTGGTTGAAGGTATGAAGAACATTGGCTTCTTTACTTACTTGATCTTTTCTTTTGATTTATCTTATTGCACTCACTCCAAGGACCTCTCAATGATATCCAAATGAAGGATTTAGAGAGATAGGAATGAGGCAACAATCATTATACTTTTGTTTGTTGTGCTTATTGGATGTTCTTGTAAAATAACTTGGCGAATACTTGCTTTGTTAGGTACATCCTAGCAAGGTTTCCGTATGCCAAGTGTGAACAAGAATACTCCTATCTGTTTGTCGAGTCAAAGTCCATCGTACTAGGTACAATGCCATCCTAGTTCTTTATACCTTGATGCATCGTATCTATGTGTGTAATCAAACATAATGTAAGTAGCCCTTTTAAAGTCCCAATCCTTGATAAGAGAATCATCATCATCATCATCTCTAATAAAGTCTCATCAGATCATGGACTTGTTGGATGGTCTTGTCATCATCTCATTTCTGCACTAACATAACATCACCAATGCATCCATCCTGCATCCAAAAAATTGTCAGCATACCACATATCATTCATATCATACATAATAGGAAACATCGATAATTTCACATGCATTGCATTTGGATCATCATCATAATATAGATCTGTTAGTCTAAGTATCTGCACAAATCATCCATTTCATAATCATAGCATATCACATCATCCATCTCATCCATCATCACATCATATCATCACTTAAGTTGTTTAAGATAATATAGATTTTTTATTCTAAGCATCTTAAAACCATCTCATTTGCATCATCATCATAACCATCCATTTTGAACCTCTTTATCATGAGATTGATCCTCAAATTGAATCTTTTTGCTCAATCTCTTGAGGGGGAAATGTACCAGTGTACTTCTTTCTGCTGGGGCATCCAAAAAAAAAAGATTTTTTTTGAATTTTGATCGCAGTAAGATTATTCTTTGAACCAACGTAACAAGTACATTGCTTCAAAGAGGGGCAAAATGTAGACATGCAAAATTTGCATCATGCATTAGGTCTTCTCATCAAATTAATCAAGTTCACCTTCATCCATTCATCAGGTAATCTCATTAATTTCCATCTCCTAAGGTCATTAATTTAAAGTTAAACAAACTTTAACATCAACCTTTAATTAAATAAACAAAACTTTATTAAATCTTCAAATGCATATTCCATCCTTTTCTGATTTAAATAAATCATATATTTAAGTCCTAAAAGTCAAAATTATCCTAATCATCATTAAGCTAACCTAATCCTAATTAGCCTAACCTAACCACCCATCACATCCTCTAGATAATCTCACTTGCACAAATAAATCAATTTATTGATTTATTAAAACCCTTATTTTCTTTCAACTTGGCATAAAAAAAAAATATTCCATCAAGTTTGAATTCAAAAACAAGTGGACATGTACATCCAACAAAGCAATTAATGTCTCTTACATGTCCCTTGCACAAGTCAAACTCAACATTTACTCTCAAATTCAAATTTGAATCTCCTTCTCTTGGGCACATTTCCCAAATCTTGCACATCCCTCAACCTATGGAAAGTTGACAAGTGGCCTCTTTTCATTGGTCTATTTTTAGTCCCACATTCATCCATTTGGCCAATCCCTTATCAAGAAAATCTATAAATAAATGGGTTAACCTCCACAATTTCATCGACAAAGCTAATGTAAAGTCACTCTCTTCATTTGAGAATTGATTTTTCCCACCTCAGATCATCCTCATAGCATTTTCATATCATTTTCATATCATCCAGAGCTCAAGCAAGGATTAGGAAAGGGATATTTTCCACAATAACACCAATCCACTATGAGATAAAGTTGATTCATGTTGTTTATATATGCTCATTTAGTTTTTCTTGCTATTTTAATATCTTATTTTGCATGATTAACATGTTTTATTATTTCATAGGGATGTTGATTATTAGTTTGGTTTTAAAATGCTAACCATTTGCATATTTTAGCATCCACAGATGAAAGAAATGAATGTTATTTATTAAACATTAGGAAGGAAAATATGCACTTCATACCATTGTTTATGAATATTACATGGTACCCAAACAAAGAAAATCATAAATAACTTATGTGACTGACGAAGGAAGAAAATTAAAATAAAGAAAAATAATAATGAAAGTTGACCCCCTCTTCATGTTGGTCGACTATATTAGTAGCAATGATATTAAATAGCTAGCCGACCATGTATATATTCATAACCCAAGCTAATATAAAATACAAGGTGTATGATGAGATTAAATAAAAAAATGTGTGATATATTAAAAGTCAAGCTTTAAAATATTAAGACTCGTAGTGTATAAAAATGTCATCCTTGAAATTTTCACACTTGTTTGGGCCCTCCATGCTAAAATTGGGCTTATTTACGCCTTATTTGGCCTTATTTTGCATCCAAAAGCCTTCATTAATGCATCTTTTCTAGGATATTCCTGACATATATCAAGTGACCAATCAAGAATTAATTATTTTTGGTTGTGGCCCAAATTTAGTGATTTGGAACTCATACACCACCTTGGGCATATTGGTCCCACCTAAGTTTCAGGTCCTCGATTTGGATTTCACATGAAACTAACATTTTTTTGAAAAATGTGTCCCAAGCTTAGCCTAATGGGACTCATACACCCTGACTAGTGTATGAGTCCCACTTAGCTTAGACCTAATTTAAATTCAAATTATTGTCAGGATTTTATTCTCCTAGATTTGATGTCAGGTTGTAGTGTCATAATTTTAGGAAATTTAGCATAAGAAAGTATAAATACAAGGTTATTTCATATATTTTTTCCTAGAAATTTTCATGAGCAAGTGTGACCTAATAATTCAAGAATTATAGCATTCAAGAGCATTCAAGAGTGATTATCAAGCATTTTGGAGCACTATTCAAGTATCAAGCATCATGTCAAAATCATCATGCATCATGTTTGTTTTTGAGCTAACCTTTGTGATGTAGGATTCTTATCATTCAATAAAGCATTCAAGTCAAGATCCAAAAAATTAAACCAAGAGTTAATATCCACATTCATGCTATCCATTACTTAGAATATTGTAGCATCTTATTCAAGGGTATGGTGAGTTGCAATATTGCATATTTTTTCATTCCCCATTCCTCTATTTCATTTGATTTTATTTCAAGGTTTTATTACCAAAACAGGGTTTGACCAAGGCAAACCCCTATCCACTAAAAAAAATCCCTGTCTTTGATGTGTGATTTTTAGGTCTAGGCTTTAGACTCATTGAAGAGAAATATTGGAGAAAACTTGTTAAGTTGCAAAGTTATCAAAGATGTCACCTTACTTGCAAGATCACGAAAAGTCACCTACAAATTGCAATTTAGTGATTTAGACAGAGAGATTTGATAGGAAAGAATCTATAGGAAGTCATCAGAGGATATCAAATTTTTAGAGCAACCCTAATACTGGGACTAAATCACCACTTGTGGTTTATGAGTTGTAGTATACACATTTTTAGACATTTTGTGTAGATCACGATTCAATAGTTCTAGATTCCAGTTTCTATTAGAAACCCTAATCTAGGATTAAATTTCCCAACTTGGCGTATGAGTCCCAATGAGAATTAAAGGCAGCATTTTCAACATTTCAGACCTTGTTCCAATCACCTTCAGATTTCCAGGTGCACCTCTGTACTTTCTCATTTTCCTATTTTGTTTTGAACTCATTTCTAGGTCATTTATTTAAGTCTTGAATGCCATTACATTTATCATTAAATATTGCATGTTACTAGTCTTTCCAAAGCCTAGCTTGGTGGTGAACCCCCTTTTAGTCTTTAATCTCACCCTAGGATACCTTATTGCAGATCTATTCCTCTCATTTTGTCCTTAGATTGAGATCTCTAAGGTTTCCTTGAATGAAACATGGAGAAGATTAGTTGTTCTATGTCCCAAAACATAGGAAGACAATTTTCAACCTTTCATTTTGGTGAACCTTCCCTTTAGAACATTTCATTTTCTGATTTGGAGTGCGTCGTAGTCCTAGATCTAGCTTACATTAACTTTAAATTAGATTTTGCATTAGTTAATTTGTATCTAGGGTTTCAAAATATTTCCTTAGTAAAAGTGAATATATTTTGCATTATTGAAATTAACTTAAAATTTGTAATTTCCCTTAGTTTAGACATCATACAAACCAAAAAACATAACATTCAATCAAAAAAATTTGAAATTTCTGCAAAAAATTGAATTTGGGACTCATACGCCCCTTTGAGCAATTTAGTGCTAGTACACGTGGTTTTCCTGATTTCTAGATATTATGTGTTGACTGTTTATCGACATTTAAATCCCAAAAAGCTTTGACTAGGACTCATATGCTCGTTTGGGTGATTTAGTCTTGTTTCAAATTTTAAACTACATTTTCCAACATTAAAAACTCTATTTTTGTGTTTCTATTTGTTGTTATTACATTTATGTTTCAGTTTGTAGAGTTTTGTTTCATTTAGTTTAATTTCATTTGAATCAGAATTAGAGAATAGCATTTATCTTGTCTTCATTGCATTTGTCCTACATTCATTTATTACCTCTTAAACGAGATTTACAACTTGGTGTCTTATTGCTAATACTATAGTGAGACAAAATTTGAGACTCATGTCATCTTGCAATAGTACAATCATCGTGGATCTTGGGTTATGGGTAAGTGCCCAAAGTTGAGTCCACGAAACATGGAAGTTTTTTCCTTAACAAAAAAATTGAAATCGGCTTTGAGAAAACATGATCCTGAGCTTGGCATGGAACGGGATCCCAATTTTTAAAAATCAGGATCTCGTTTCCCATAGGATCTCGAAACAATGGAAAAGGCATAGGATTCCAATTACCACGAAATGGGTACAAATCGTGATCCCATTTGTTTAGAAATCAGGATCTTGTTTTATATTGCTATTTATTTTTTTAAAAATAAACAGAGTTCACTGCATAGTGGACGAGACCCTGAGTACTGGTGACAACGACCCCCACAATCAGCTACAAGTACCCACCTATGTCCCATTTTTTGCATTTTTCTATTTTTAATTGAAATTGTGAAGAAAATAAGTGAATTTAGCATTTTTTAAAAATTTATTTCACTTTTTGAGCATCTTTTTAACTATTATAGTAGAAATGAATAATTGTAAAAATGGATTTAAAAATGGAATGAAACTTGAAGGTTGTTTAATAAAAATGATAAAAAAAACCTTGAATTGTGTTTTACAAACAAAATTTAACTTTTGAAACCTAAATTGTTTGATTAAACCAAAAAAAATTGAATTTGAAAACCCTAATTGAAACAAAACAAAAAAAATTGCATTTCAAAACCCTAGATTGAAGCCCCTTTTAGTCTTTAATCTCACCCTAGGATACCTTATTTCAGATCTCTTCCCCTCATTCTATCCTTAGATTGAGATCTCTAAGGTTTCCTTGAATGAAACATGGAGAAGATTAGTTGTTCTATGTCCCAAAACATAGGAAGACAATTTTCAACCTTTCATTTTCTGATTTGGAGTGCGTCGTAGTCCTAGATCTAGCTTACATTAACTTTAAATTAGATTTTGCATTAGTTAATTTGTATCTAGGGTTTCAAAATATTTCCTTAGTAAAAGTGAATATATTTTGCATTATTGAAATTAACTTAAAATTTGTAATTTCCCTTAGTTTAGACATCATACAAACCAAAAAACATAACATTCAATCAAAAAAAATTGAAATTTCTGCAAAAAATTGAATTTGGGACTCATACGCCCCTTTGAGCAATTTAGTGCTAGTACACGTGGTTTTCCTGATTTCTAGATATTATGTGTTGACTGTTTATCGACATTTAAATCCCCAAAAAAGCTTTGACTAGGACTCATATGCTCGTTTGGGTGATTTAGTCTTGTTTCAAATTTTAAACTACATTTTCGAACATTAAAAACTCTATTTTTGTGTTTCTATTTGTTGTTATTACATTTATGTTTCAGTTTGTAGAGTTTTTGTTTCATTCAGTTTAATTTCATTTGAATCAGAATTAGAGAATAGCATTTATCTTGTCTTCATTGCATTTGTCCTACATTCATTTATTACCTCTTAAACGAGATTTACAACTTGGTGTCTTATTGCTAATACTATAGTGAGACAAAATTTGAGACTCATGTCATCTTGCAATAGTACAATCATCGTGGATCTTGGGTTATGGGTAAGTGCCCAAAGTTGAGTCCACGAAACATGGAAGTTTTTTCCTTAACAAAAAAATTGAAATCGGCTTTGAGAAAACATGATCCTGAGCTTGGCATGGAACGGGATCCCAATTTTTAAAAATCAGGATCTCGTTTCCCATAGGATCTCGAAACAATGGAAAAGGCATAGGATTCCAATTACCACGAAATGGGTACAAATCGTGATCCCATTTGTTTAGAAATCAGGATCTTGTTTTATATTGCTATTTATTTTTTTAAAAATAAACAGAGTTCACTGCATAGTGGACGAGACCCTGAGTACTGGTGACAACGACCCCCACAATCAGCTACAAGTACCCACCTATGTCCCATTTTTTGCATTTTTCTATTTTTAATTGAAATTGTGAAGAAAATAAGATCTAGCTTATTTTAACTTTAATTTATTTTTTGCATTAGTTAATTTGTATCTATTATTCAAAATATTTCCTTAGTAAAAGTGAATATATTTTGCATTATTGAAATTAACTTAAAATTTGTAATTTCCCTTAGTTTAGACATCATACAAACCAAAAAACATAACATTCAATCAAAAAAAATTGAAATTTCTGCAAAAAATTGAATTTGGGACTCATACGCCCCTTTGAGCAATTTAGTGCTAGTACACGTGGTTTTCCTGATTTCTAGATATTATGTGTTGACTGTTTATCGACATTTAAATCCCCAAAAAAGCTTTGACTAGGACTCATATGCTCGTTTGGGTGATTTAGTCTTGTTTCAAATTTTAAACTACATTTTCGAACATTAAAAACTCTATTTTTGTGTTTCTATTTGTTGTTATTACATTTATGTTTCAGTTTGTAGAGTTTTTGTTTCAATACCACTTTACTCTGGAATCGCACTAGAGAATAGCATTTATCTTGTTCTACTTGCATTTGTCCTGTTATCTATTTATTATTACCTCTTAAACGAGATTTACAACTTGGTGTCTTATTGCTAATACTATAGTGAGACAAAATTTGAGACTCATGTCATCTTGCAATAGTACAATCATCGTGGATCTTGGGTTATGGGTAAGTGCCCAAAGTTGAGTCCACGAAACATGGAAGTTTTTTCCTTAACAAAAAAATTGAAATCGGCTTTGAGAAAACATGATCCTGAGCTTGGCATGGAACGGGATCCCAATTTTTAAAAATCAGGATCTCGTTTCCCATAGGATCTCGAAACAATGGAAAAGGCATAGGATTCCAATTACCACGAAATGGGTACAAATCGTGATCCCATTTGTTTAGAAATCAGGATCTTGTTTTATATTGCTTTGTAGAGTTTTTGTTTCATTCAGTTTAATTTCATTTTGAGATCAAATTAGAGAATAGCATTCAATCTTGTCTTCATTGCATTTTGTCCTACATTCATTTATTACCTCTTAAACGAGATTTACAACTTGGTGTCTTATTGCTAATACTATAGTGAGACAAAATTTGAGACTCATGTCATCTTGCAATAGTACAATCATCGTGGATCTTGGGTTATGGGTAAGTGCCCAAAGTTGAGTCCACGAAACATGGAAGTTTTTTCCTTAACAAAAAAATTGAAATCGGCTTTGAGAAAACATGATCCTGAGCTTGGCATGGAACGGGATCCCAATTTTTAAAAATCAGGATCTCATTTCCCATAGGATCTCGAAACAATGGAAAAGGCATAGGATTCCAATTACCACGAAATGGGTACAAATCGTGATCCCATTTGTTTAGAAATCAGGATCTTGTTTTATATTGCTATTTATTTTTTTAAAAATAA
>VDFB02160382.1:0-10830 GCA_007258455.2 Sequoia sempervirens | reverse complement strand
TTCATCCAATTCTTTACTCAAGGCATCATTTTCACATATGATTTTAGATTTCTCTTTTACTCTTTCTTTTAAAATTGCTACCAATTCTAAATTGCATTTTTAACACTTAACAATTCTTCTTCTAAAACATATTTTTCTGTTACTAAACTCACATTCTCCTTTTTAACTCTTTTTCCTACTTTTCCCATTTGTAATAAACAATTTCAACTTAGCATACTTGATTTTGTTATAGACATTTATCTTTTGGCAGCTTTGCATGCCTTCAATCTTTTATAGTTTTTTTTCACCTTGTTCAACAATTGGCTCTGCAACTCTTCCTTTGATCTAAAAAACAACAATCTCCAAAAAACCTATATCAACATTACATTCAGCCCCCTTCTTATAGTTGTAGCTGATCTCTTTTCAATACTCTTCTTTAAATACTGCAACTTATATCTTTCGGTTGCTTGGAACCACTCCTCTTTGATTTCAATGGGCCTCCTTTTCTTTTTAACAACACCGACTTAGCCTTTGGCCTGCACTAAAATGGGCACCTTGAAAAAGTCTTCAAACTTGGTCTCATAAACAATGACCACTCCTCTTAACTGCTACAACATTTTTTATGCCTTCAAGAAAAACTATGAGTGGCTTCCTTTACAAAACAAAGATCTACAGTTTGAGCTGCTACTTGAGCTATTTTGGCACCGCTAGTCACTATTATGATCTACTTTGTCTGAATAAGGATTTGCTAAGAGCTTTCAAAGCCAACGAATGAAATCTTGGAGAAATAACTAATGCCTCTCGTAATAATTGTGCACCATCCTCTTTGAATGAACAACTCTTTGCACAATTAAAAAGTAAAAAATGATAGTACTAATAACTGCAATCTCTTATAGGAAGTGACTAACTTCAAAAAAATCCTGTAAATTGCAATAAAAATGATTTTGACATGGACTGTGTTTGGCGAGATCTCCCTATCAGCTTTATTTCAAAGGTGGCTCCTCACAAAAACCCTCTACTTTTGTACAACTTAAACATATTCATTATATTTTAATCAATAGTGGATAGGGGCTTCTGTAGCAATCTCCAATAACTCTGCAATAAACTTCATTTGATAGCAACTTTGCATCGACTTTAGTTGGATGATGGTAAATGCATAACACTAGTCTTCTAAGACTTCTGCAACTCTTTTCTTTAACTGCAATTTCTTCTTCGATGTGAAAACAGGAGACTTATCTCTCCACCAGCAATCTTCTATGGCAAGTTTCTACTCACCTCATCTTCAGGATCTCCTGCCATAAGCTTTGATACCACTTTGTTGGATTTAAAGGAGGAGAACAAAATAAAAACAACCACAGAATAGAAAAAGAACAACAAGAACATCAAAATATTGGTTTCATAAAGCTTTGGCTCTTTCATAAATTAACTTCAAACTTCTAATATCTTTTCTTCTTGAGCTGTATCTCTCACACACACACATATCTATATATATATATATATATATATATATATATATATATATATATATATATATAACCTAAAAGCACCTTCTAGAGTCTAAGGCATAAACATAAGATAATATATTTTGATGCACCCACAAAGCATGTGAGGCCAACACGAGAGTTAATGCAAATTCCATTCATATCATTTCGAAAGCTGGCTTCATAAAATTGTCTTTAATGCTAGGATCAATTTGTGATCCAATGCAGATACGATGGCAGTTTTTCTTCAATGTTGAGATATCCTTTAGATATGAAGATGATATGGAGCTTGCTGATGAGATAGGTACAACTGGGGTATTAAATGAAGAGGGTGAGATTATATCTCCAACAACTGATTAGTTATTCATGAATTTCCCAGATAACAAAAATCAATAATTTGCAACATATTATTATTAAAGATTATTTTATTTTTATTGTGGAGCATCATTTTAATACCCCTTGGAGCTATTTCTAAATTTCTTTTTGTTTAAGATCTATTTTCTTTCTCGACATTTTAAATTTTTTTCAATGAATTTTTTTGTCTTCAAAATTTTCTTCAAATTTAGATTATGAAACCACATGAATTCCATTTTAAATGAATTTCCTTTTGTTTGTGTTTTCTCTTCTTATTCTAGCCTGGCTGTCCTACATTCTATTATACCGTGGAAATCCCTTATCTTTAGACTCAATGTCTAAGAGAGCTTCTTTGTCATAGAAAGAGTTGAAATTAATAGCACTTGCAATGAAGCACTTCAACTAGACTTTGGCTTAATGTTGAGGACGGGATTGAACTCTCCACCCAATATCCAACATAACCACTTGTTTTTGTCCAAATTAGGCCCATGGACATTGATTATTGTAGAGGTTACATTGCTCTTGAAGTCTTTAAAGCTCACATTCATAGAATTTACACATTGAGAAATAGGTGTGCTTTCAAAAGCTTTTAGATTCCATAAGATTGTCGGTCCTCTGGTAATACCATGAGCAATTTGGGCACCACAGCTGCAAAGTCTCCACAAATTATTTTGATTTATTTGAAAAAATCTTCGTCAATTTTTGAATTCTTGTAATGGATCTATATTTGACTTTTCATCTTCATAAAGGAGGGGTAAATTTTTTATTAAAACAAGAAGAAGTACAAAGCAGGGGCATTACATAGCCCTATCAAGCTCCACCAAGTGATTGAACTGTTGAAATAAATTCGGAGGTAACTAACCCTAGTCCGCCAAATTTTGATCATAAATATGATCAAAAGCCCATTTAGCTAAACAATCAACAACATCATTCCATTCTCTAGGAATATGAGTAAAAATAATAACTCCAAAGAAGCACAAGGGTGAAGAATCTGCTCAACAATCAAAGCCAAATGCCAACTAACATCCTTTAAATGCCTCATATTCAACAAATTCACCACAACCTGGGAAGTAGACTCACAGATGATCCTTCGCCACCCCAATTGATTTCCATGCTCCACAGCCAACAAAATGGCCTGAGCCTCCATTAAATTATTAGTATGAAGACCCTTATAAACAAAGAAGATAAACTATACATCTCCAGAGCTGTCCTAGCCAACACCACCAATTCTCACATGACCCGGGTTCTGCTAGCAGCATTTTAAGCCTTTCACATTTTAATTTGAGCTATATAGTACCATAATTTTATACATACCTATAGGCATGTGTTTGGAAGTGTTGTGATAGTAATTTTGCAAACACAACAATTTGGCTCATGTTGTTAGTTGATCTGAAATGTAGTTCCTCAAGTGCCCTTTGATCCATATGTTCACTCTCTCTCCCTATCTGTCGATGTGAGAGTGATGAATTGTAATTGGAAAAATTTTAGTACCTGTCAATTGAAATAGTTCCAGCAACTAAACACTAAGAAAGCTACTATCTTTGTTTTTGATAAAAGGGTAAAACAAGTTTTACAGGGACCCGAAACCACAAAGTTTACAAAACAGAGGAGAGGACAAAAAAGTCCAACCACAAAAACCAGCTGCCCAAGAAAAGATCAACAGCAACCAACCGAACTAAACCAAAAAGGATGAAACAGAGGACACAAAAACCCTAGCCATTATTTTAGAGTCTTGAGGATAGAATTTGTCTCCTCTAGCTTTTGCATATCATTGACACCCTTTTTAAAAGTTTGAATCATCTTAGAAGTAGGGGGGGCCTTACACTTCAGGTTGGCTCTTGTTCTTTTGGAAATGCCCGCATCCATGTCCTAGTTTTTGTCCTCTATTTCCTCTAGATCCACCACCAGAGAACCTTGCTGGGTTTTATTGAGCTTCTCACCCATTGCGTTAATGATAATGGCATTATGTCTAGCCATTCTGTTGTTTTGCTCAGCGACAGTCTTGATGGTGTTCAAAATATAATCAACCTTGGAGTCAATGTCTCTATTACTGTTACCTTGGACCCCCCTGTCCACATCTTTCTTTTCAATCTTAGCAATTTTAGCAACCAGCTCTTCAATTTTGCTTTAAAGGGCCTAGTTTTTTATTTTCAACTCATTGATTTCAATGAAAGTCCAATCCAGGAGTTTGTAGTGGGACTCAGAATTGGCTTTGGCTAGGTTCAGAAAATCCAGAGAGGGATCATCACTGATATTAGGAATAGTTTTCTCAGTGTTAGGACTAGTAGGGGAATCAACTTCAACATGTTTGTCTGATAGAGGTTCAGAATTAACCACAGTTTTGTTGACATCAGACTCCTCTGAATCAAAGGATTCTTCCGAATAGGAAACAAGACTTTTAGCCTGAGGTTTCTTATGAATGGGGCTATTCAAAAGGGAGGGGCTATCAAGCTCAAGCTCAGCACGGGCTTTACCAGAAAGGGGAGTGGGGTTTTTTTTCCTAGAAGGGCCATCATGTAAGCTAAAGACTTTTCTAGCTGAACTAGGGTTAGGAAGATACTCCAAGCCATTGGGCTTCGTGTCGTCACTCTCAGAGTCGGGAGTGGTATCCAGGATTGTGGGGGCAGGAATGTTTTGGAAATGCTCGACAATCAATCTAATTAACCCCATATGCAAGATAGGAAATCTATTGGGGTTTTTCTTATTATCCTCCAATCTTTTCTTCAAGGAATAGAAAAGATAATAGGGAAGAGATATCCTAACCTTGTGGTGGAAGTGGTTGAGAAGAGCAAAGTGATAGCCATAAACTCTGGTAAAGTGCCCATCCACCATGATGTACTCCATGATGACCCGCAGAACTTTCCTCCAGATGGTCTTTATAGAGTCAGCATTAAAGTAGCTACTAGCAATTTTGGTCAGGCTTAACCTTTCTTTGTCTTTTTTAGGAAATCTAACCATGACTTCATTAGAAAAAGCCCTATCCTTGAAAAAATTCTTCCCTTCAGTAGATAAGCCCGTAACTTTAGCAATTAAATTTTCGCTGAGCTGAACATTCCTACCAAATAGGGTCAAATTTTCATTATTCCAATTTTTAACAGAGAGATCCGTAGCCTCCTGGCTGGAGCCATGGAGCTTCTCCAGGAAAGGAAGAATCCCTCCTCTTTTAACTTTTTCCCAGACCTTGGCATTTTTCATGTGAGTTTCATAGCTGTTTGGCTTAGTTCGCTTTTTGTCTCCTCCCATCTTAGCCGACACAGTGGGGTAGATCCAAATGAAAGCTTTACTAAAATTGGCCCCGCCACAACTTAGCACCCACAAAGTGTATAGACCTTTCTTGCAAATTAAGCCATTGGGATAGGTCCCATACAATCTAATGATTGTGATGTGAAAGGTCTTATCTGTCTTCATTAAAGGGATAACACGTCGCTTTTCTATGTGATTTATCATAATTTAATAAGGCACAAACATTAGAGTTTAGATCTTTAGTATTAAGCCAGGTACACACATCTTTACTCTTAACTCCTTCGTTAGCAAAAAAATCTGCTACAACATTGGCTTCTCTATAAGCATGTGATATTTTAACTTTATCAAATTTAGCCAAAGTCAACTTGGCTTCCTCGATCCATGAATTGATGGTCCACGAGGGGGGAGACTTGTCCTTAAGGTAGTCAATTATGTTTTTAGAGTCTCCTTCAAGCCACAGATGTTTAATGTTAAGACTTTGGGATAAATTTATGATGTGAAAAGCTCTAGCATTCTCCGCCAAATGGTTAGTTTGGGAGTTGAGAGGAGAAGCCGTCACTCCAATGAAATTTCCAAAGGAGTCCCTTATGACTCCACCACAACCCGCCGCCCCCGGATTACCTTTTTCCACTCCATCAAAGTTAGCTTTGATTCAACCATTTGGTGGAAAAGACCAGCAAACACCCTCTCTGTCCTTTTTGGCTATCAAAGAGATTCTAGATGGGACAAGATTTATGTTCCACTCCTTAGCAACAATGAGGTCATAGAGCGAGTGCTCTGCTTTCAAGGACATGTTGTCCCTCTGAACCAAAGCATTGAAATTTTCCTTCAGAAATCTGACAATTTGATCAAAGACAATATCCTTAGAGGTTTCTTTACCTCTATAAATTCTATTGTTGCATTCTTTCCAGAGGCCCCAAGCAACATGAGGGAATGTTGAATCCCAAAAAGATCTAAGCATAGGATTTCTTGTCAGAGCTTTCCATTGAGAGAAGAAGTCTTCAATGGATGAAGGGAAGACCCAAGGGAGGTTCCATAACCTAATGATTTTTCCCCAGATATAAGCAGCAAAAGAACAATGAAGAAATAAGTGACGCACAGATTCATCCTCCATCTTACAAAGAAAGCATCTCTTAGGAATTTGAAATCCACATTTACATAGGTTATCAATCGTAAGCACTTTGTTTTGGAGAAGGATCCAGAAAAATATATTGATTTTAGGTATCAAAAGTTTGAACCAGGCTTTAGACCAGAAGGGAGGACGATACAGAGAAGAAGTAATCTTGGAAAAAGTAGAGGACACGAAAAAATTTCTAGAGGGATCATCAATCCAAACCACGTGATCATTTGGCTGCTCTGAATTAAGTCTAATAGCCATCAGAGAAGACTAGATAGGAGCCAAAGCCTGACTAACACTGCACAAGTCCACCCACTTACCATTCACTCTGTAATCTTTCACATAATTTCCAAACCGTTCCTTGTAGGTCTCTGCCCATTCGCTGAAGGAGTTGATTTTTTTAATGGGTTCCTTTAAAAGCCATTTATCCTCCCAAAATCTAGTATGATGACCATTTCTAACTTTCCAACCAATACCTTCATCCACAATATTTTTTTCATTGATTATATTATTCCAGCATGTAGACCCTCTGGGAAGAAGGTGGAGGTCCTTCTTAATTATGGAGAAGCAGTTTTTTTCTAAGTATTTGCTAGCCAGGATATCAATCCACTCCCCAGAAGAAGAGGAGATTCTCCAAATTTGTTTAGCAAGGAGAATTTTGTTAACTATTTTGATTCTTCTTAAACCAAGTCCTCCGGCCTTTTTAGGTCTACAAACCAGATTCCAACCAATTAAGGGAAGTCCTTTTTTTTCCTCAACACCCGATCATAGAAATATTTTTTGGATTTTTTCAATGGCATCAACAAATTTAGCTGGGATCTTAAAAATATTAAAGGCATAGATAGGAAAATTCTGGAGAGAGGCTTTGCAAAGCTAAAGTTTTCTGGCTTGACTTAGCATGGCTCCTTTCTAGCTCACGAGATTTTTATTGAATCTTTCAACCAAAGAGAGCCAAAATGACTTTGGAGGTTTTAAACTTAAGGGTAGACCAAGGTAGGTGGTAGGAAAGGAGTCCACTCTGCAACCTAGGATTCTACCAATTTTAGCCTGTCTATGATCCAGAGTGTTGAGGAAGAACAACGAGCTTCTTTGATTATTGATTCGTTGTCCAGAAACTCTCCCATACTTGTCTAGCAACTATTTTATGGTTTTACCTTCAGCCACCATAGCTTTACCCATAAGCATTGTGTCATCAACGAATTGTTGATGGGAACACACCAGATTGCCCGAAGAGGGTTTAAGAGCAAAAAGAAATTTGAAGTCAACCAATTTTTTCAGGTTCCTACCTAGACTTCAGCCATTATAGTGAATAAAATGGGAGAGATAGGATCACCCTTCCTTAGACCTCTGGTGCTCTGGAAAAAGGAGGAGGGGGCTTTGTTGACTATAATCGATATGGAAGCCGTGGACACAAGTTGTTCAACCATTTGGATAACCCTGTTACAAAAACCAAAAGCCTTTAAAATTTTAAGTAAGAAAGTCCAGTCAACTCTATCATAAGCTTTTGAAATATCGAGCTTTAATAAAAATCCTTAGTCTTCGACTCAACTAAGGAGTGAATATTCTCATGAACTGTAACAATAGAGTCAAGAATTTGTCTACCAGGGACAAAGCCATTCTGTTGAGGAGAAATCAAGGAAGGAAAAAGAGTTAATAATCTTGAGGTTAAGACCTTAGATATGATTTTATATAAGGTATTACAGAGGCTTATAGGCCTAAAAGCCTCAAAATTATTAGCTCCAGGTTTCTTAGGAATAAGAACCAAGAAGGTAGCATTTAATTCTTTTAGAAGATTTCTGAAGCCAAAAAATTCTTTAACAACATTTACCACATCTTCTTCAACAATCTCCCATAGCCATTGAAAGAAAAATAAAGGGAAACCACCAGGCCTCAGAGCTTAACTCCCTTCAAAGGAAAAGACAGCCCGCTTGACTTCCTTGTTGGTGGGGATAGATGTCAAAAAAGAGTTATTTTCCTGGTTGACAATTCTTGGTATAGCTTCCACCAGCTGATCCTACTCATTTTGGTTTATTTCCTCGCTAGTCAATAGAAGGTGTTTAAAGAAGGAAGTCGCCTGCTTTCTAATATCCTCCTCCTCCTCATACATGGTTCCATTCACTTCAATTTGAGATATTATGTTTACAGCTCCGTGTTTTGAAGCCAAAAGATGAAAGTACCTGTTGTTTCTGTCTCCTGTAGATAACCAAAGAGCTCTAGATCTTTGTCCCCAGAACTCCTCTTCCTTGCCAATTATGTCATGCATCTTCATGAGAATCTCATTCTCTTTTTCCTTAGTATCATTCAAATATCCCTCCTGAATTTTAAATTGAACTTCACCCAATTCCATCTAAAGATCAGACTTAATCCTAAAGATGTTCCCAAAAGATTCCTTTTTCCATTTTTTTAACTTGCATTTTACTTCCTCTAAATTTTTAGCAACTCTGAACATAGTAGTTCCTTGAATTCTTATATTCCACCATTTCCTAATTTCCTCTTTAAGAGCAGGGTGAGAGATCCACATTTTTTCAAATCTGAAAGGAGTGTTCTTCATTTTTATTGGATCCGCAATGAAACTAATAGAAAAATGGCCAGAACCTATTCTAGTAAGAGCTCTAAGGGAGCAAGAATAGTCAAAGTACCAATGATTGGAAATTAAAGATCTATCTAATCTGACCTGTATGAGATCCGACCCCTTTCTGTGATTAGACCAGGTAAAGGAGGCTCCTTGGAGATCCATGTCAATCAATCCTTGATTATCAATGAAATTCTGAAGATCCTCTTTACTTTCCAGATTGATCTCGGATCCCCCAAATTTTTCTCCATTCATAAGGGGACTGTTGAAATCCCCTATAACAATCCAAACTTCTCTATCAAAAATCCTCCTAAAGGCAGCTAATTCTAACCAAAAATATTTTCTCATTCCTTTACCATTAGGAGCATAAATATTCAATTGAATCCAGCTGAAGTTATCTCTTATATGAGTAAATCTAGTTGCTATGTGATTCATACCTTCCAAGATTGGAACACCTCTGATTATGTGGCTATTCTAGAAAGTCACAATACCTCTAGAAGCTCCACTTGAGTTATTACCCTAGTTACTATAATACCGGAAAAGTTTCATCTTTTCAAATTTCTCCTTTGGCATTTTAGCTTCCTGAATTAAAAGAATATCCGACTTGTGATCTCTAACGAAATTGCGGAGAACATCCTTCTTGTGGGGGCTATTGAGTCCCCTGATATTCCAGGACATAATATTCATTAAATACCACGGGAGTTAAGACATTTCAGGATGGTTTTTTGAGAACCATCTGCAATATCCTGAAAACTGTTCAGCGCTCTTTTCTTTTTCGAAGACTTTTTACCTCTTGAGTTCTTTACTGCTCCATAGTCTGCCTTGACTCTTGATCTGGTAGAAATGCTACTTGGGGTCTTCCACTGAGAATTTTTTTCTTTTTTCTTCTTTGATATATTCTACTCTTTATTAGTCTCTTCTTGGCTATCTGTCTCTCTACTGGATTCCCAATCCTTATCAGTTGGTATCCTTTGCTCCCAAGGTAAAGTGTCCATGTTACCGTTCTTTTGACCAGACAAGATATTACTAGACAGATCTGCTGAGTGATTCAGATTTTCAAGGGAATTCAAAACCCTATCTGGGGAGTTTGGATCCATCACATACACTGCTCCCTAAGGGGGAAAATTAACAGGAGACGGGGATGGAAAAGGAATGTTCAGTTCCAAGGACAAGCCCACATTAGGAATATCCTCCAAACCCAGGAAAACTTCATTTCTATCAGAAGGGATAGTCATTTGGGATAAGGAGGCAGAAAGGATCAGATCTTCTTCACCAACTAAGGTGTCATCCTCAGACTCCCTTTCCTTTGATGGGAACATATTAACAAGATTCATGTTATGATGATCAAAAGGGATCTCACCTTTAGATTCCATAACCACTTCAATCTTCTGAGTCTCGGATGCCATATTTTCCAATACCTCCTCTTTGTTTTCCTTCCTTTCTCCTCCTGAATCATTCTTTTTTTCCACTCCTTTTTTCTAGGTCCTGTTGAATTTTCTTTCTTTGAGGTGGCATTTAGGGGGGCATTTTTTTCCCAATGACCAGATTTCCTACACTTAAAGCAGGCATACAGAATGGTTTCAAACTCTATATTTTGCACCTAGGATCCCAATTTAGATTGAATCTCAATCGAAGAAGGAAGATCTGCTTCCTGGGATACTCCCACACATATCCTCGCAAATACCATTCTCTTTCTAGCTGTTGTCATTGAATCAATAGAGAGAAGCTCCCCAAAGGAGCTCGCAATACCATGAAAGATATCTTCACTCCAATATTCCACGGGCAGGCCTAGAAGTTTAACCCAAACTGGGACATTCTCAAAGATGGAGTCTGATAGATCTAAGTTGGAATACCACTTCTTTAGGGCTAGGGATGATTTCCCTATCACCCAAGGACCACCACTTCGAACTGCCATGATGTCCTCTCTGCAAGTAAAATCAAACACGAAAAAGCCTTTTGGAAGAGCAACAACTAAAACTTTCCCACTAGTTCTCCATTTATTTTTAACAAACTCCCTAACCACTTCGATATTTGGTCTAGGGCCCATAAACTTTCCCACTAGAGTTCATTCCATAAGAGCTATA
>VDFB02160379.1:0-18146 GCA_007258455.2 Sequoia sempervirens | reverse complement strand
CAACTCTCTAGAGTAAGGGCAAAGAAAGAACAAGTGAGAGGTACACTCCTCATTGCAAGAACAAAGAAGGCAAATAGAAGGACCTTGAAAACCTCGCTTGCGAAGATTTTCCCAAGTGAGGCACTTTCTCTGAGCAACCAACCATAAGAAAAAATTGCATTTGGGCCATGAGAAGTTGTCCCAAACCTTCTTCCACCAGTGCACCTCAGCCGGACCATGTAAGTTCTTGTCAAGCATAGCGTAGCCTTGAGCAACAGTGAATTTACCTTTTGGACTAGGACTCCAAGCCAGAACATCCCTCCCATTCAGAGAGCTGCAAAGTCTGTCCTTCAAAATTCTAGCAAGAACATCACGATCCTCATCAGAACCACCCAAGGGCCACTCCTGAGGATCCTTCCAACAAGCCACCGTCGCCTGACCAGTACGCTTGACAGTTTTAAAATGCTCCACCTTAATCCAACCGGCATCAGAGAAAATATGGCAAAGAGGCTGAAGCTGAGGAAAACTAGAAAGAATGGGAGGGTGGCCATCCCAAGAGTCTTGCCAAAAAAGAGCATCAGAGCCTCTATTACAGATCCAGAAGAGCCCCTCCTTAATCAGCTGAGCACCCTTCTTAAGAGTATCCCAAATACAAGAACCCTTGCCCATCAAATGAAGACGTGGCACATCAAGGCAATCAACACCGGGGATATACTTGTGGGCCAGAATCTTAGCCCAATCCTGATCCTGATTGTTGCACCACCTCCAGTATAGCTTGGCCGCCAAGGCAGTGACAGCAAGAGCCATAGACCTAAGACCAAGGCCCCCAGCATGCTTCGGCCTGCAAACAGACTCCCACTTGACTAAGCTCCATTTCGAGGAAAGAAGGTTGCCAGACCAGAGAAATTGCCGAGACAGAGCATCGAATTCCCGCACAAAGGCTGATGGGGGAGCTTGCACACAACACCTATAGATGGGGAGAGACTGCACCACAGTCTTTAGAAGGACCATTCTCCCAGCAGAAGATAGCCACCTGTGAGTCCAATGACTAACCTTACTCCGAAATTTATCCAAAATTCCCTGCCAGTAATCTCTACGTTGGGCTCCCAAAGCCAAAGGGATCCCAAGGTACATCAAGGGGAGAGAACCAATCTGAAATCTTAAGATCCTAGCAATCCTGCTTTGAATACGCTGAGGAGTATTAAAGAAATAAATGGAAGACTTGTCATCATTAATACACTGACCTGAAGCCTTCAAATAGATGTCAAGAGCTCTCCTGAAGTTCATAGCCTCACTAATTCTAGCCAGGCCCATCAGCCCCGTATCATCCACAAACTGAAGATGAGAGTAGGAAGGAAGAGAGTTGCTCCAGCTCCAACCACGGATAAGACCCTGACTCACCTGAGATTTAATAAATCTTCCAAGACCCTCTGCCATGATAATGAATAAGTAAGGAGATAACGGATCCCCCTGCCGGAGACCCCGAGAAGCCCTAAACAGATCTGAAGGCTCCCCATTAATGAGAACCGAGAAAGAGGCAGAGGTAACACAACTAAGGACCCAATTCACCCACTCCTCCGCAAAGCCAAAAGCCAGGAGAGTTTTTTGTAAGAATTCCCAACTCACCCGGTCATAAGCTTTAGACATGTCGAGTTTAATAAACATAGCCTTCTCCTTAGAGTTAGCCATAGAATGAATAGCTTCCATGGCTATCACGACGCCATCCAAAATTTGTCTCCCTTCAACAAAACCACCCTGCTCAGCAGAGATCAGAGAACCGAGGAGTGGTTTGAGTCGCTCAGCAATCAACTTGGTGATGATCTTGTAAACCACATTACATAACGCAATAGGCCTGAATTGCGCCAGTCGATTAGCTCCTTCCATCTTGGGTATGAGAGTCAAGAAGGTAGAATTCATGGACTTGAGCATCTGCTTGTTCCTATGTGATTCCTGAATCACCTCAAGGAGGTCAAACTTTATAATTTCCCAAAACTCCTGAAAGAACTCAATCGGAAACCCATCCGGACCAGGAGCCTTGCCTTTTTTCATATTAAACACCACTTTCTCCAATTCAGGTAACAAGATAGGACTTAAGAGAACCCCATTCATCTCAGCAGAGACCAGTTGGGGAATACAATCCAAAATGGCCCCCTCCTCAGCCCTAGCAGCAAAATCCTCCCTAGAAAAAAGATTAGAAAAATAATTGACAGCTTCCCTGGAAATCTCAGCGCTAGAGGAAAGTTGAGCCCCATCTTGAGAAACTAGAGAGGAGATAGAGTTCCCCTGCCTCCGAGCCTTAACCGAATTATGGAAGAAAGCGGTGTTCCTATCTCCCTCCTGAAGCCAATCAATGCGAGATTTCTGCTTCCAAAAGATCTCCTCCCGAAGCTCCCACTCTTCTAATCCCTTTAGAGCCAAGGACTCAGCAATACTAAGGTCTGAGGTCAACCCCTGGTCACGAATCTGACGAGTGATGGAATCCAACTTGGACTGGGCAACCAACCTCTGAGCTTGTAGGTTCCCAAAACACTGATTATTCCATCTCTTAAGCCTGAACTTCACATGTTGAAGCCTCTTAGTGAAAATAAACATGGTCGTCCCATGGGTAGGCCTCCCCTCCTGCCACCAATCCAACATAAGATCATGCAAAGATTGATCTCTTAGCCACATCAACTGAAATTTGAAAGAGGGATTTTTGGTGATTCCATAAACGGTGACAGAGAGCTTGATGGGCCAGTGATCAGAGCCCCTCCAATCAAGAATTTCTGAACTGGTGATCAACCTACTGTTCATCCAATAGCACGAAACTAGAAATCTATCAAGCCTTTCTGAGATGGCCTCAACACCACATCTCCTATTATTCCATGTAAAGACGCCATTGGTTGGCTTCACATCAATGAGATTCAAGGAGCTAATCATATCCCTGAGAAGACCTGCAGAAGGGTCCAGCCTGGCTAACCCCCCTTGTTTTTCGTCCAAGCTAGTAACAGCATTAAAATCACCAGCCACAATCCATGGGAGAAAGGGGTCTAGGGCTCGAATGAAACTGATGTGAGCCCAGAGATTTGACTTACCAGAGAAATCAGTAGGAGCATAAATATTAGAAAAAAGACACCTCTCTCCAGTCTCCAAGCTAGAGGCAACCAGAGAGATAGAAGACCGACTAGAACTCCACCATATGGGGAAAACTTTCCTCGGGTTCCAGAAGCAAGCCACCCCCCCTGAACTGTTCAAAGCACCCACCCCCTGCCAATTACCTTGGGGCCAGATACGCGGAGCACACTTATCCAAACCGTCCACTGTAAGCTTAGTTTCTTGAATAAAGACCACATCAGGAGACTGAGATTCAATTAATCTACGAACAGCCTTTTGTCTAGGGATGCTGTTCAACCCCCTTACATTCCATGATAAAACAATCATTTATGGGGGTGGGAGAAGTGGGAATCAATGGGTTTCACAGACCCAGACTCAACCAAAGTATCACCCATAATTTTGACCTTCTCTTGATCGGTCTTCCTACCACTCCTTGACGGTTTATCAAGTAGCCCCTTTTTAAAGGATTTCTGTTGTAACCCTAAACCAGGAGAAGCTTTGTTACCCTTCACAAAATCTGAGGCCCCCTTAAGAGCAGGAGGATTAGGAGACACCACCACAGAATCCTTCGTAGCCTGTGTCCCCTGAAGGTCCCTGATATCCTGACCCTGGGTAGGCACATCCTTCGCCAAATGAACAACCTGATGGTCCTCCGGAGATAAAATCTGCTCCTCTTTCTCAGCAACTTCCTCCTGACTCTCATGCAAAACCTTAGCCCCAGAAGAGAGCTCAACTGGAATACCTTCCTCTTGAACCAGGTCCTCAAGCACATCAAACCTGTTAAAAATGCCATCATTTTGTCTATCCATCCAGGTTCTCTTTTTTCCTTTACCTTTGTTACGAGACTTAACCTGAGTAAACCCCTCATTATCCACAGGTTCATTGGCCAGAGGAGCCTTCCCCTTGACCCCCGAAGGAGGTCCAGAGGATGCCAAGGGGGAGGGTTTAAATCTAGGGCATTTGCGATGTAAATGACCGTATTCATGACAAATTCTGCATCTAAAGGGAAGGGTCTCGTAATCAAGTTGTTGGATCCAAGACGATGATCCCAAGCGAATTTCCATAGAATCTGGTAATGGGTTATTTAAATCAACTTCTACACAAATACGAGCAAAGGAAATTACCTTACGGTCTTGAGTTTGTGTAGCTGATCCCACCGGTTTTCCAAGAAGCAATGAAATTGAGTGAAGAATATCTTCCCTCCAGAATTCCAAAGGAAGCCTCGGCAATCGGATCCACACAGGAACCCGCGAGGGGATCTCTTCGGCAGAGTTGAAGCCCATGTGCCAAGGCTTAATGAAGAGCCCCACCTGGTTAAAGAAATAGGGCCCCCCTTCAAAAGCCCTATTCCTGTCCGACATGCTTGAAAAGATAACTAGAAAGTAATTATTAGCAGCCAAAATAATCTCCATATCACCTTCTGGGTTCCAAACTCGATGCGCCCAGGAATCCAAGACAGGTAAAGACAGACGAAGACCCAAAAATTTGCAAATGAGGGCATGATTACACCAATATTCAACATCCTCTACAACTTGTTCAGGTTGAATGACCAAAACTGGTCGATCCTCGGATCTCTCCAAACATCCGTTTATTTTTTTAACTTGAAATACCCCTTTAGAAGAGGAGACCCCATCTCCAGACTGGGGTTTACCCAGCGGATCCTTACCGCTGGCATGCATCGAAGAAGATGGCTCTACCATCTCCAAATCACCAGAAGAAACCTCAGATATAACAGCACCCTGATTCTCCATGGATCGCAAAGCACCACCCCGCCAAGAAGGAGAGAGATGGGGGCCGAGACCCACAGTCTCAAACCGCAGACCACACCCGCCAGGGACAGTCGTTAACAGCAAAAAACGCAGCCAGAAATACTGCCTATAAGCAAGATAAAGGCCGAGCTCCCCACTCAACCTGCGCACCCCTGAAGAAAAACAAAAACCCCACCCCCCGAGATCACACCACCAGCTCGGCCGCCGCGCACAACCAGATCACAGAAAAGAGAAGCTAGGGCACGCGTTTGAAGCTCTCAAACGCCTCAGAGCCATTCCCTCGGAGAGAAATATACATAATATTTTATTTGCCAAAAAATAAATATTAATTAATTTTAAGTTTATATTATAAAGTTATAATATAATAAATATTATAACTTAAGTGACTTTGTAGCAAATCTGCACTTCATTATGAAGTAGCGCTCACTCGCCAATTATTATTTATAACTGCGCTACGCCCAAACTATGGTACTGTTAAAGAATTTAAAGTTTTATTTAAATGATGCGCTTCTTGAGGAAGTCTACCCAAGTGAGAAATTATGTTTCCTTTGAGAGGGTAAAATTGATCATTATAGCCATGAAATTGATTTAGCCACCTTTTCTTCGCGAGAGCGAAGCTTATGGTTTCGCCGTGTCAAGATTGGAGAACGCAGCCATCTTCAAGTATTCCGTAGTCGCGGAAATATCGGGCTTGATTTATCAGCTCGGCCGGTGATAGTTTATCCGTAAGTTATTACGCCAGAAAGCTTATTTAGAAGATTCAATTTCTCGCAAACCGTAACTCACCGTGAGAAGAGAAAATCATTAGGTGGTTGGCTTAGTAATCATCTGGCATCCATATTCAAGCCGTACGGACCTCTTAATTGCTGTTGCAGGGCCGTACTTTCTTCCTAGGGCAAGACGCCTCACTTTTTGGCATTCTGACTTCACCAAAGGGGGCGTTTATTCCTCTGGGTTCATCTGCAATCTTCTGGCAGAGGGAGGAGTTGATATTTTGAGTGGCCGTACTTCATCTTCTTCATTCTGGACTGCTGCACCGCAAGAATCGTGCTTAAATAATGCACCGCCACGTTAGGGTTTCAAGACCGAGAGTATAATAAAACCATTTGCTATTGATTCAAGGATCTCTGTGTGTCAATTTTCACCTTATTGAATTTATTATAGATTTTAGAAGCATTTCTTTCAAAATCTCATTATGTTCTTTTTATGCAAAAACTTCAAAAAAACCAAAAACCTTCAAAACACAAAAAAACAAGCAGTTTGAGCATTAGGGTTGAAGTTGAGCCAGAAGCAGCCACGAAGATATTAACATATTATACACTACCTACATTCTCGTTATCAGAGCAATGCAACTATTTAATATATCTCTATTAGTGATGAGACTCCAAAAGTGTTTATTGGTACCACTTCAGAAGACGATTTGGCGGAAATTTTATAATTAATCATCGCCTAATTGTGATAGATTTTTATATGATAAGCCTTGAAAGGGCTTTTAAGCAGAGACATTTGAATAATGTAAGATCATGATAACATATTTTAGATTTACATGTATCAACGAGTATCTAGCTACGAACTGTCGATCTGCAAAATTAGTTCCACTTAGTTGAAATAGGATATGACTTCATAAAATAAAAAAAATGAAAATTGATATTTTGATCTTTTTGAAAATCGATTATTTCAAATTGTTTAAAACTAAATACTATCATTAGATAATTTTCAAATGAAAAGCTAGATAATTGTTATTCTATCATAAATCCTAAAGCTAGATACTCGTTATTCTATCATAAATCTTAAAAAAATCTATGTTAAATATGATCTACACATTATTCCAAACATTATCTCATTAACATATATAATATTTAAAGTCTCCTAAAGAACATCTTATATAAATTCTTGTCAAAAGCAGGTAATCGATGGTTATGTACCCAATCGCTCTTGAAACGTATGCACCATGTGAATTAAAATGCCAATAAACACTTTGGGGAGTCCTTCAATAGAGAGTTTTATCACTCAACTTGAATAGGATGATATCTAATAATGACAGCTGCATTTATCTACAATTAAAAGAGAACTTGGGAACAGATTGTAGGTAGCGTACGTGATTTAATGTTAATATGCCTATTAAATGAGATACAAAATTAGCTACTCCTCCCCTCCTCAAAAGTGATAGTTGGAAATAATGAAATCAAATTTGGTGTTGTTTTGAGATATTAAGTTGATCATGCCAGTACTTTTTTAATTGCAAAAGACATGTTGGATCTTAAATGAGCTTGCGCTTGCCAGTTGCTAGTGCTAGTACTTTTCCCATGGCGTTAGATTGTGTTGTGATTTAGCACTAGAAAATATTTACCTCCTCTTTCTCAATGTTGAACTAAGAAAAATCTTTCCTATTGGTGTTTTTTCTTTCTACCATGACTTCCAATTTTTCCATGGCGCCAACATTTTCATCAAGAAAAGCTGAGAATATTTGTGCGACATCAAGCACGAAACAGAGAAAAACTATCTTCAATAATGATAACAATAGTGCCACTCTATATCAAAGCCAATGGCAGTATCGTTATCATTGTTGGCAGTGAAGTTTCTCTGAAAGGTTGAAAAGAAGAGGAAAACATTGCTTTTAAGGGAAAGAAAGATAACGAAATGAAAGTGAAGGAAAAATACAACGTAAATGGGTAAGAAGAGGAAAATGTTGCTTTTAAAGGAAAGAAAGAGAACAAAATGAAAGTGAAGGAAAATACAACGTAAATGGGTAAAAAACATAGCAACGGAATAAAAAGATGCTTCCAAACCTGACAACTTAGAAGACAAAAGCAAATCTGCCTCCTATAAAAGACAATGCAACAACTTTTGTTCAATAATTTTTTGTTGCCTCCACTTTTTCTCAAGTTCTCTCTATCATCTTGTTGCTTAAAAAATGAGAAGTATCAATTGTGAAGTTGAAATTTTTTTGTTTTGGATCTATCGCCATATTCATGATGTGGTACAACTATTTCTTATTAGTTGATTTTTAACTCACTTTTAAAGACATCTTTCATATTTTTGTTTTTTTCTTGAAGTTGCTAATGAAGATGGTGTAAAAGGGTTCTCCAAATAAAAGGAAAACTAGCATTGAGGAGAAGAAAAAAGATAAAGGAAAAAATGATGGTAATGCTGACCAGTCGCCTATTGTCGAGCATTATGGTAAGCGAAGAATAATTATGTTAAATTTTTTTTGTTTATAGCCATGGCAGGGATGTTTCAATGTCACGTATCTAACCTGCTAAAAAATATTGTCGTGAATTTAGTGATGATATTGTGAGCAATATGGTAAGCGGAGAGACAACAACTTAAAGAAGAGAACAAGAATATAGTGGATGGGTTTAAAAATGAATTGAATACAGTTAATCAAAAACAGTTGGCCTACATTGGGAGTATGGTGAGAGACCCAAAATAAAACAAAGTTTTTAAAACATGACAATTAATAGCTTTTTTTTTTTAAGCAGCGAGATATAGAGAGCTGGTTGGCGCCATTGAATGATCCGAAAAAATGAAAAAAATTGAAGAGAAGTGGAGGCAGCAGAAAGCTATTGAAGTGGTTGCTTTTATTAAGCCTAAGGGGATCCATTTGAGGATGGTGCAAATTCGTACTATTTTGAATGATGAAAATGTTTAGGGGTTGTTTTAAATTGCAAAAGACTTGTCCTAACTTTTTTGCTAGAAACATTTGGTCTTTTTAAGTACGAAGTTGAAACTATTATTATATATTGAAGAGTTTTGAAGAAGTTGAAACTGAGATTTGAACTCAACACCTTTTAGGTGCTTACAACAGTAACATTACTGTTAGATATAGCGCCTCTATTTATATTTTTTGTTGATATTGAAAGTGTCAAGTGTTTTTTATGTTTTCATATAGCATTTGATCATATTTGTACTGGTAGTGTCTCTCATATTGGCTTTGGAGAGAATCTTAGTAGTGCTTTAGAGCTCAGTTGTTTTTTATTTAGTTATTAAGATATTAACTAAATTAGTTATTAAGATATTAACTAAATTAGTTTAGTTGCAAAATGATAATGTGTTATTTTTGATAAGTATGATGACATCAATTATAATGCAATAATGAGTTTAATATAAGATTCAAATATTTTTTTTTTTAAATTTGTATGAAAACCTGTTAAATCAAAGGGGAATTTATTTAGGAGAAATGAAGAATTAGTTAAATTATAGCAAGTAAACATCTTAAGAATGATAGTGTAAGTTACCAAACTAATTATTTGTAAGAAAAATATACAAATATTTAATGTTTACAAAATTAACCGTTTGGTTCGTGTTTACTCGTGCCTGTACAAATGCAATATGAGAAGTAAAAAATGGATTAATGAAGTCATGACCCATTTTAATTTTGTTAAGCTCTATGTAACAAACAAAATATCCAAATCCCCTAAATCTGAGTAGAATTTGAGTTTTTACAACCTAAGTAGCGTTAAAAAGATTATAAAACAATTACACTAAGATTTTAAAATAAAACAACTATTAATTGGTGTAGGTATTAAAGAAATATTTAACGTTAGTTTTTAGAATGATGGTATTGTCCAAAAAGAATGGCATCTCAACAAATTGGAAGTGATTGAAACGTTAGAGTGAAAGAGAGGTCATAGGTTGAAAGGCTGTCATATCTTCTCCGTCTAGTAGATGTTTGTCATGTCCCCGATTGAGCCCTAATTTCATTTTGGCGGGAAATAGTGTTTATCAACACTAAAGTGAAATTTGAATTTTAAATAATAAATAATAATAATATTAATAATAAAAAATTGAATTATTAAAAATAATATTTAAATTTAAATAAATAATTTGGCCGACCCTTTTGGGAAGGTGTTGGTGATCTTCTATAAATCCGAGCTTGAGTCATTTTGAAGGCATCTGGAAATCACAAATTGATTGGAGCATAGCTTCTAGGCTTACAAGGACGTAGTCTCCTATGAGTCAACCAGGTGGGACAATACCCCCATGTTGGCAATCCAAGAGTCCCAGTCAGCGTATTTTATTACAGTCTTTTAGTATATTTGCTAGAGTGTCGTGCATTATTCTGAAGACCTCAAGTTCGATATCCTACAGGGCAACCAGAAGGAGGTCAATCACCAATTGATGAGAATTCAACGCTTTGATCGCTTTCGTGTCTGACTATCTCCTCATTGGCGCTAGACCAATGGCCACACATTCGTCAAACCTGGGCGCATATCTTTGGCCAGTGCTTCCTACTCAAGCATCTTGGAGGATTGTAACGGTAACATTTGGGAGTTGTCGGGTATTGATCCATTCAGTCCTAAGAGTCATCCATCCTGAAGATGTTCGCATGAGACGGGAGGAGTCCCACACATACAAGCACACTAAAGATTCCCGTGAGTGCATTGTTGAGGGTAACATAATCCTGTCGCAACTACAGTATCGATGCTCTCCATAGTTTAGTGACTACAGGAAGTGATCAAAAAATATCCGGATTTGCTAGTGGCTGCGTAACCTTTGGCTCTCACCATCAACAACGACAATCTTAGGGGCACACACAGAGATCGATCCTAGACATTCATTCATGGCGTAGTAAGTGGGCCCGCATCCAGATCATGTTGTGCAGCTAGAAGGCGATCCATATTCGCTATGCTATATATATTCATATATACGAACTTGCTCTATACAATTATTTGAACTAATGATTCTGCAAGTCTATTATTTTAATTCTAAATTCATGTGATGAGCATCTGTCTGCCCTAGAATTGTGTGGTTTTAACAAGTTTACAGATTCTTCTGTGTTTTATTGGTAATATGGAATAAGTACATTGTGATTACTAAAGGAGTGATTTCTAAATGTCTATATTGATGATATTCTACAATCTCAGTGCATTCCAATGGCATCCATGTGAAGCTTGATATTTGTCCTAACATTGCAATCTGTATAATTGTTGCTTATTCAAATCTGGGATTTATTTCACCGTGTGAATTCAGTGTTTGCCAATATTTCCACACGTTATTGTGAGCTTAGGCCGGGAACATTACAATGTTTGATTAAGAAACCATCAAAGTTTAGATACTAAAATATTGGCTTTGTTAAAAGGAGGGTATTGTTAACAAATCATAAGTGAATGAAGGATGAGAAATATTCAAGAAGGATAGTTTTTAAAATGTTGGACATTCAAAAAGAGGGTGTTGTCAATAACTTGAAAGTAAATGGCAGGAGGGTATTGTAAACAAATCAAAAGTGAGTGAAGGTTGAGAAATATTCAAGAATGATTGTTTCTAAAACGTTGGCCATATTCTAGAAAAGACCGTTGTCACTAGCTTAGAAGTGAATGGCATGATATAATGGGACAAGGAGGCATCAAGAAGCAATTTGATGCTACAATTGTTAAGAATAATGAGAGACAAATATAGTAACAAAGAGTTGAATATTACAATTGTTAAGTATAATGAGATAGAGATATTGACAGCCATTCTAGAAAAGTGATATCTCTCAAGTTATAAGGATTAAAAGAAAATTGGAAAGTTGCTTATCGTTTTGGTAGACTATTTTCAATATTAAAGGCTAATCAATGTATGTTTAAACAAGCTTGAAGTATAAGAAATGTAAATATTTGAAAAATCATTGAAATAGATACATTTAAACTAGGAAGAGCCCTAATTAAGATAAGCATATATGTTTCCTTTGATCATAGAAGGAATATGTAGTCTCATGACCAATTAAATAGTGATATATACTTTGTGGTCGTTGGATGAGCATTACTATAATGATACTTTTCTTAAAAAATATATTTTACCCCTTGTTTGATTTTCAAGATATCAAAATTGAGATCCACAATTTTCAATGGTTCGTAGAGAGTTTGAACAATAGAGTGGAAAGTTAGTTGAGCATTAGAGGAAAGTGGAGATGAACTTGATTGATAACCATTTGAGTGACTAGATCATGAAATCCCCCATTTTTGGAGGCCACCATAGAAAAAAGTGACTTTTGCCATTTTTTAGCCTTTCCACATAATCCTCCCCACACTTTTTCTTTAGAAGAGGCACTCTTCAAAGTTCTAGTGGTGTGCTTGAGCTTTATAGAAGGAGAGTTGACAACTAGGAATGATTCAATTGGCCAAGCCTACAATACAACATTGTAGCCAAGATTAGAGAGCCCATGAATTACATGACATCTTAATATCTAGGAATTGCAAGAGACTTAATAGACTTAATAGTTGTTTATTCACATCCAAAAGGTGAATCAATGGAGGGTAGCATCAATTGTTTTTCTAATGCACTTATATTTTTTTTAATTATATAAAACTATTTTCATTATAAATCAAAAATTTATAATTATAACATTATAATATTACTATTTTATGAAACATAATTGTGAATATTTGTGGCTATGTATTCAATTCCCATTTAAATCAAATGTATATTTTTGTCAAAATAATGGAAAACTTTTAGTTTTAAAATTATGCTCAATTTTTTTGTACTTGTTGGCATTTCAATTCACACCTCTAGAGTGCGTATTGGAAACGGACAGCTATGCACAGTATTAACTGCTCTTCAAATTAGGAGGGCAAGCTCCCTCTTTTGCTGTTATGCATAAAAAGTAAAGTAATCTAAGTTTCTATCTTTTTTACTCAGCTGGTAGAGGCACAAGGTTATAAAACCATTTGCATTGCAGCTGAGGTTTTTCTGGTTTCGTAGATCTCAACTACATCTAGGCTAAAACTTAATATCTATCCTATCTCCTCAAGTAAAATAAGAGCAAGAGGAATTAGGAGCAATTGGGAATGGTTGACAATAAACTATATCTCAGGATTCCCAAGGAGGCGAGGTGCTCTGTTCGAGGTGTAGACTGAAATAAAGGTTATTGGAAACAACATTAAACGGCAAACTAGATTTCAGAATTCTGAAGGAGGCGAGGTGCTTTGCCCGAGGTGTAGACTAAAATGAAGATTACTAAAAACAACATTAAATGATAATCCTGATCTCTAAATTCCCTTGAAGGCTCATTGCTTTTTCAAGGTGTAGATTGAAACAAAGATTATAAAAACAAGTGTTGATAGACCTTGAAACTTTGGATCAAAGGTTCATTGCTCTTTTGATTTATTTCTTCAAATTTGATCAACGATTACAAATATTCGGGACAACAAATGGTATGAAATCATACAAAATGTGATCAACCAAACAACTCTTAGACAAAGAGTGAACATATATTGACTTGCAAGCTTGATGGCTTAATGGTGCAACAATTTTGTGTAGTAATAAAAGTTAAAATACAATGAGCAAGGTTGCTCTTATTTATAGAAGCTTAAAGGAGTAGGGAACCCTAAAATCTCCTTGAGTTAACATTCAATTCTTGCTAATCAACAAGATTTATTCCTATGTCTAAATGTAGGTAACCTAATAGTTAATTGGAAAGACTACTTCAATTAACTGATTCTAAACTAAACTAGAACTCCATATGTACATAGGTGTCTCCAAAAATAGACATGCACGATTGGTGGGACGACGAGTTAACCTGGAAAGAGGCATCAAGTTAACTACTGTGTCTAATGTCTATTTGGAAAAGGTGGGACATCCTGACTTAGTAGTTCACTGGCTATGATCATGAGCAATCAACTCCTCCCAGAAGTTGTTAATTGCCTCATCATCCAGAGCACTGATACTCCTTTGAAGTACTCGATGTCTTCGTAGCATCTCTTCACCGTCTATGATCTGACTCTGCAATTCTCTTCCACTCTTGGTTGCTTCGTCGAATTGTGCTAACATGGCTGCAAGTTGACTCAACTTATAGTCAACTGAAACACTGGTGAATATACTATAGATGAGTTTTTGAAATTTTGACTGCACATTGGCGAGCTCGATGTATTCACCATTCTCATGCTGATATTGGCAAGGAACTTGCGACATGGAAGTTTGAGTGCACTTGTCACCTTTTTTCTACTCTCAGTCAACTTTGCATAAATTGTTTCATGTGTTTTTACCTTGAAGATTTGTTGTTCTCTCCAAGTAAAAAGTGTTTCCTTATCCTCTTTTGTAGTGACCGAGTCATATGCCATCCTCAAGTGAGAGATCATGATCTCATTCCATGGTTTTTCCACCGCTATGTCTTGCTCCAACTCCTGAATCTCTATGCGAAGGTCGTGGGCATTGTACCTCAACTGGTACAACTCTGAAAGTATGAAATGACCCCTTGTGAAAAATTCTTCTTCCCAATCTTTCAGGTGCTTCCCATAAACAACTAGCTGACTTAGTTGATTTTGTTCTGCTGGTAACTCTAGCATTTGCGGGAGCAAGGCAGTGACATTTTCAATGCTGTGAAGGAGGTTTGAGATGTATCGGTGAAGCTACTAGTTTTCAGCCTTGAGGGTTGCTTTATCTTCACCATCTTTTATTACTCTCTCCTTTATGCTTACCATTGCAACTTCGAGGAGATCCACATCAGCCTGGCGTGTGCTTTACCAAGGTTGACCTTTATCAAATGAAGTCATCAACTTCTACTTCATCCAAGTTTTTGTCCTCTGGTGGTGTGGCAGTCTCAATGACAATCTCGTTGTCAACGTTCCTTTCCACATGAACCTGCTTCTTGCACTTTTTATCTAACGAGTCTTGGTAGACATGATCAAATTTTTCAAAGTCCAGTTGGTAGGATGGCTTTCTCCTCTTTCTACTCAGTTGATTCTCAAGCCAAGAAGAATCTCTACTAATCTCGCTGGGAGGATTGGTGCTAGTCCCAGGAACTCCTGATGAGTGAGATTGTGTTGAGATGTCATGTGGTGGCGATTCTAGCTCCAAGTCGATGCGAATCAGAGACTGCTATGGTGGTGACGAAATGGGAGGCTCTGCTTCTGTTTTTGGCAGTGTCTCAGCTGTATCTGTGGCTATCTCCACATGTTGTTCTTGCTTATTTAAATCAGAAACTTATGTCTTCCCCTTCGAGTGCTCTAACACTCTTCTACTCTGGAAACCTTCTGGAAGAGGGTTACTCCATTTCTTTTGTTTGGGTTTTGATCTTGACGTGGAAGGTAGTGAAGTAGTAACCGGTGGTGGCTTTGTGTTGGGAATGACTACCTTCCTTGTCCTCTTGCTCTCCAAGTAAAGTATGTTGTTCCTCAGAACTTTGCTCGATCTTTGCTTAACAGATGTGCTTTCCTTGTCGTACCAATCAACGGTTGGAAGCAACTGCATGTCAATTTGATCTCTGAAGAATGTAGGAAGTGTGACTTCCCCATCATCATTTGATAACCCTTCCACATCCTCTGACATGAAATCAACAATCTGTGAAAGGGTGAACCTGCTGTAGTTGTGCCTTCGCACTTCGAACTTGTCTTCACAGTTAAACCATAAATCTTCAATGGAAGGTTTGTGTGAAGAATGATCGCCAAGTGACCTCAAGGGTCATATGAGCATCTTTCGATGAGAAACTTAAGATTAAGTCTTGTCATCTCATGGCTCATAGCCTTGGCGTCAGCTGTTGATTTGCACTTGTAAATCCCCATTTGAAAGGAAAAGTGGCAGCTGTCTTGCGTTTAATGCACAGATAGGAGTGGACTTTGTGCAACTGCCGTAGAAACTCTATGAAGACCACCTTATTGGATGGATAACGGGGTAACATGGTTGGATGACCAGAATATCCATATATGCGGATGTAGGTAAAAATAGGGAACTGGATGAACCAATCCACCCAATCTACCATCGCCAATTTGGCTTTTACTGAAATGCGTACATGTAACTCGTGATCAAGATTCCTCACTGTGTACATTAGGAACGATCCATTCACTCGCTTGAAGTGTCGTTCTGATTGTGTGAATTCAAGCTGTGAGAAATACTGATGAACCTTCTGCACACCTAGAGTTCCCACAGTATTCAACCTTCTAAACTGGCCTTGGAAAGCTATCAGATACACGAGGTATGAACACATGTGAAATTTGTGAGCAATCAAGAAATTGGTCATCTTTTTGTGGAGAGTATTGCTGATCAAAGTAGCCCAGTCATAGTGTTCCTTGTTGTTGACAAGTTGAGCCATGATGTAATACATCCATGGCTGGAACCTATTGACTTATGCTTGATTGGTGACACGGTTGAGTAGGGTGATCATAATTGTGTATTCATCTTTGAATTCTCCATGTCCCACATTCTTTGGCAAGTTTTTTCTTTTCTGTTTAAGCCACCTTTCTGCCATTCTTTTGTACATTTCTCCTTTCTAGAGTTGAACACCTTTTCACACTCCTTCATGGATATGACCAAATTGTTTGTGGAGGAATAGCGAAGCATTTCTCAATGTCTTTTGGCCTGAGATTGCATACCACTCGCCCATCCATTGATTGAATCTCTCGTGCAGTAGGGTTGTAATGCTTTATACAAGCAATTACAAATTCTATACTCTGTGTTGAGATGGGAAATGAGGCCGCTTCAAGCAACCTTTTGCAGCAGATCAAAGAATAGTAACAGTGATAACTCTCCCAATTCTACACCCAATCTGTCTAGCCCACCTAGAGTCATGGAAGACAGGGGTAAGGGAAGAGCTGGTTTAGTTAATCATAATACCAGAGTGGAGAGGAAATTTGATACCATACTAGATTGACGTCACCAATGCTTTCTAAAATGAATTAAAATACACCTCAAGCTAGTAAGGGGCAAAATGGGGATACATGTTCCTCTAACCAGCAAAATAACATTAAGAGATGCACTACTACAAGAGTGTCAGGATCTGTTCCAAGGCCTCTCCAACCTACTTTCACACATAGGGAGGAGGCCCAGGTTGCTCCAAAGGTGCTAGTTCCTTTGGTTCATGAGGTGAGGATAGGTTATGTTGAGTATGACACACTTCCAGATGAGATTAAGCATCATTTGACCTTGAATGATTATTTAAATCAAGAGGAAGAAAATAGGTGGAAGAGTTGAATAGAGAGGACCAACAGTTCAAAGAGAATTTCAGCAAGATTTGAGCAAGGTGACATTGACACATTTTGACGTTAGTGACAAATGCACAGCTAGAGCATGGGTTCAAAAGTTAGATAACTACTTGACACTTAGACCCATGGTAGAGGATGATGCCATCAAGTTTGCCACATTGCATTTGAATGGGATAGCTTATGAGTGGTGGTACCATGGATTGTTTACATTGGGACACAATTTGATCGCCACCTATTATGAGTTTGCTAACAAGCTCACCAAGAGATTTGACAAGGACCTAGAGTCACATTTTAGGGAACTAAAACAGTTGAGGCAATATGGTACTATGGATGTCCACATTTTAGAGTTTCAGAAGCTATCTGTTATGGTACCAGGAATCACAAAGATGAGACTTGTGGTCCAAAAAAGTGAAGGACTAATGGAGCCCATTAGAGGATGGGTTTAGGATTTTGATCCACCGAGTTTGTAGGAGGCTATGAGGAAGGCTAGGAAGGAAAACATTTAGCCCAATGAAACTTCCTCAAAGATGGTGGAAGAAGACTACAAAAAGGAGCTAAGGAAGAAAAATCTTTGTTTTACATTCAAGGACCCATGGGCCCCAGGTCATAAATGTATGGAAAAAGGAAAAAACTATCAACTGGAGGCATATTTAGCTGATAAATCTGAATCAGAAACTTCAAACTAGCAAACTGAAATAGAGGATAGTGAGGATGAAAAATTAGAAGAGTCGTCTAGGGAACAGAAGGAAAGTTGTGGTACACTTGCTAGGCTCTCTAGTCTCAAAAGAAATGATTCGTTCAAGCTTAGAGCTATATTGAAAGGGTAGCAAATTGTTGGTCTTATTGATATAGGTGCTACACATAATTTCATTGATGAAGACAATGTAGCACGAGGGCTCAAAACTAAGAAATTTAGAGGTTTCAAAGTCATGGTTGCAAATGGTCACACTATGTCTTGCATGAAGATTCCACAATTGAAAATCCTATTGAACCACTATGAAGTCAATGATGATTTTTATGTTGTGAATACAGGAGACACAAATGTTGTTCTTGGTATGCAATGGCTTGGTTCCTTAGGTGAGATCACCTTGAAATTAAAATCCATGGAGCTGAAATTTCAGAATGATGGTAGGAGGGTGGTGTTGAGAGGAATGTCCAAAGAGGGATCTAGTACTGTTACATGCAAGATGATGTAGGGAGTATCCGATCATGGCTGAGGAATAAAGCCAAAGAAAGGTGGTGAAAACAATTTCCAAACTTATGAAAACCCCCTATTTGATATTGAAGTAGAGCTATCATTTCCTAATCCTTTATTTGAGATGCATGTTCTCAATGTGATGGAAGAACATTTATTGTAAGTTGATTTGCTTCCTATGGTTTCATGTTGGATTGGACCATTATGGTATGG
>VDFB02160378.1:0-12207 GCA_007258455.2 Sequoia sempervirens | reverse complement strand
TCTCTAGGCATGAAACTCTTGCATCTTTTCTTGGTCCATTTCAAAATGATAAATGGGATGATCACTATTTTCTTGTTCAAATGGAGTGTGGGGATCTACACATGGATCAATTTTGTGATATTCCAACCCATGCAATGGGGCAAATATATTGTGTGCATTAAAGGCTTTTTTTGATAAATTTCCTTCTTTTATGACATCTCCTTGGCTATATTTCACCTTAGACTTGTTCTTGTTTTTGTTTGTTTTTGTGGGAGGAGATCCATGTTTACCAGTTCATCTCCCATTTTTCTTCTTGGGACTATCCTGGTGTAAGGATGTTCTACCATTCATATCAGATGACATATAGTACATCTGATGTTTGTTTTCTATCGTTTTTGATCTGATGCTTACTTTATTTGTCATAAAATTTCTCTAGAGTTTCCACCTACTTTCTGAAAGCAGGAAAATGCTTGAGTTTGTTCCCAGTGAAGTCTTTTAACTTTGGAGTGACCTTATGAAGGAAGCCTTGGGTTTAGAACTAGCTCCCCAGTAGAGTCGCCAATCTATTAGGTCTCAAAAGCTACACTGGTTGGAAAACCTCAAGTGGTTGCCAGGCTCTTGGCATGTTTTAGGCTAACGGATAAGGCCAAATGGTGCACTTGAGCATTTTATCCACAATGGAAATTGGAAGTGGAGAGATGCAAGCTTAATTTGGTATGAATTGTATAAGCAATATCAAGGTGAAGTTTAATATGTTCAGTTAATGAATGTAAATTTTTTAAACAAATTTGATGAAACTAAATAATGAAATGGATAAGACCAGTGCCTTGTTGGGTGAATAGAGTCAAATTAAGATCTAGATTGTATGACTTGTATTGGCTACAACTCAAACTGTTTGGCACACTTATGTTGGTTTATATCTTGTATAAACATGCAAGAAAGTTATTGAAAAACTCTACTTATGGATCCAACTGACACAACCAGGTTACTTATGATTTACCAAAAGGATTTTAATCTTTTCTTGAAAGAACCAATTGAATAAATCACACAAGAACAATATATAATACCAAATTGGAGACATAATGGCAATCCTAATTATATGGCTTTTCTTACTGATCCAAATAATACTCCCAGATTACTGTGATTTACTAAAAGGATTTTAATTCTTTTGGAGAAACTAATTAATCATATCACACAAGAACAACAAAGGTTCATTGATAAATTGAATATATACTTGATATACCAATTTAAATAATAAGGAAATATTAAATTGGAGACAACCAAATAATTCAATATTTCAACAAACAATTGATACCAATATGAAGCCACAGAAACAAAGATCTTTCATTGATTTCCTCAAAATATATCAGCAACATAGTCTTTTGAAATGAAAACATTATGGAAGCTTTTTGTTGTCTATCTATCCCTATTCACCTATATCTTCTTATTGCTATGTAACTGACTTATATATCAAAACATTGAAGAGGATGCACCCCTTTGTAAATGTCTTTTGAAACTTAACAATAACTAACAATAATTAAACACATACAATTAGGCTCTGGCAAGCCACAAATGAACTTTAGTAACATGATCAAAATGTTCCTGCCTCAAGTGAGTGTTGACATCATCTATGGCATTTCTCATAGTGATCTCCATGTTTACCATTTTCTCTAAATGCTCAAATGACTCGTCCAGTATTGATTCGCCACTTTTGGCTACCTCCAAAGCTTTATGGAATATCATCTTGTACTCCTTTATCCACTTGTCCTGACCTTTTAGTTTTCCATTATTTTCAAATAATATAGGCACTCCACTCTTTGTAACATCAATTAATCCTTTGTCATCTTCTTGAAGTTCCCCATAATAGTCCTCATATTTCTTCACTATCTCCTCAACATTTATAGTAGCCCTGTTGGGTATGTGCAGGATCATGATGGACCAAAAAGTGGCGATATGATGGGTATTTGTAGGGTATGTGGCTAACGAAACTTTTTTTACCCAAAATTGATGAAACAAAAAGGGTTTTTAAAGGAGATTCTCAGCTTTCCACCAATATAAATTATGCTTTACTTTGAATTTAATAAATAAATATTATTCATTTTCTATTTGAATTACATGTAAAGTCCTGATTGGTAGGTTGGTTGAAAAACATCTATAGCTTTCAAACGGTATGACAATCTAAAACATGTGTCACATTCTATCCTTTGCATACTATAGGATTAAAAAAGAAAAAATGAATTTCATGAAGTTTTGACCAAGTTAAGGTGGTTAGACATACAAATTTTTATATTTTTAAAAAGTTTTAATTAAAAAATCATAATTAATTATTTACTTAAAAAAATTGCAAAAGAATATGCATAACATTGAGACATGAGTTCTCTACTTATATCTAAAATACTATAAAAAAATATTATAATTTTATTGTGGTTAGGGTGGTCAGATAGACACCTACTTCTTATTTTATCCCTACAATTTAAGTACTACTACATTGAAATTTCAAATTTTTATCAAATAGTTTTTCTTTTTTAAAAAACCTAGTAGTTTAGAAACTACATTCAATTTGATACATATTATATTCTTACATATTTTTGAAATAATATAGAGAACTTATTCAAATTTTTACGTCAAGGTTCCTAACTCTGATTTTTCTAAATTTTTTGCCACTTAAGGGCTTGTTTTTCCATGATGATCCTGCACATACCCTGCTCTCAGAAAAACCTTGCTATTGCATTTCCTAAAGCTTCTCCTATATTCGGTCATTTATTCTTTTGTGTTCCTAAATTGTGGCTTGATTTTTGGAATGGATTGACCATAACTTATTCATCCAAATCATCAAATTAGCATTCCTTTTGTGTAATGTTGTAGAGATTGTATCAAACCTAGCTTTATCTACTTGATCTTGTACATATGATCCCTTACCCTTATCCTTTGATTATGAACTCTCCCCTTGAGTTAGTAACTTAGTAGATTCATTCACTGTATTTTTAACCATATCCTTCAGGTAATCATTCTGCTTAAGTATCCTTTCATTATTCATTTTATACATCTCCTTTTCTTTAAACAACATTTGGATCTGAGCTTTATTTAATTTAGCAACATTGATGACAATCTCAATTGTAGCTACATGATCAACCTCTCCAAATTTTAGTGTCATGACATGGCCAAAAGCTTTTTTAGTGTTAATAATTACAAACTTCTTAGGTGGTGGGTACAAGGCCCAGATCATGAGGGAACCTTCATCAAGATTATACCTTGATCCTGTGTACACCTTTGTAACTCCTTTAGGGCTAAGCTTGTGTGTAGCATTGTTATTCTGGAAAAATCTATAAAAAAAGAGAAAATTTTAGATCCAAACCTAGAAAAATCATTACACCTGACTCCTCCAATAATTTTCTTCCTTGCTCTGGAGTCATATCTTTCATCTCATTTTCTACACTTAACCTCAAATTATTTAGCAATTGATCGTCATTGTTTGGTGTTATGTTTCCAATAGATTCTCTTATTGATTTTCCCTTATGTTTGTACATGAAGGCTCTGAGTTTTGGAGACTTTACAAACTCATCATCAGCAACAAAGTACATATAAGCCATTTTCCTTGTGTTTGTGTCAAAACCGTCTTCAATTTTTGGCTCTCTAAGAGAAGACTTATAATCCTTAATTTTTAGTCTAGAGATTTTATTAGTTAGGTCCTGAGATTCCTCATCATCCGATGACTCCTCTCCAGAATCTTGATAATAGCTCTACTTCGTGTATCTCTTTTATCCTTTGTTCTACTCCTATGTTATATTCATCAAGAACTGTTTAGCTTCTTTCTCCTCCATATTCCTGATCAAGTCATCATATGGATAGGGTATATGATCATACCCACCTAAGTTCATCTTTCTTCTAGCAAAGTCAAGGTATCCTTCTGTATCAAACCCTTTCATTGGTGGATCCATTTTCAAATTAAAATGTAATAGCTTATCCAAAATCAAGTCATACCCCTCTTTTGATAGTATAGTGAAGTCTCCAAAGCATAAAGTACTTGGCATGAATGCCTACTTTCCAAAGGAACCTAGAGTCATAACACTTTAGTAGTCCATCTATCTAACAATCTCCAAGTAATCAATTCAATTAGGTACTATTTTTTGGAAAATAAATGGTGTGTCCTGAAAACCATAAAGGGTATGTGTAGGATCATGATGGGCCAAAAAAGTGGCGATATGATGGGTATGTGTAGGGTATGTGGCTGACAACTTTTTTTAACCCAAAATTGATGAAAAGAAAAGGGTTTTTAAAGGAGATTCTTAGATTTCCACCAATATAAATTATGCTTTACTGTCAATTTAATAAATAAATATTATTCATTTTCTATTTGAATTATGACTAATGTCTTGATTGATAGGCTGATTGAAAAACATCTATAGCTTTCAAATGGTATCAATTTTTTTGAATCCAAAACATGTGTCACATTCTATACTTTGCATACTATAGGATTAAAAAAAAAAATTGAATTTCATGAATTTTTGACCAAGTTAAGATGGTCAGACATACGAGTTTTTATATTTTTTGAAAGTTGTAATAAAAAAATCATAATTAATTATTTACTTGGAAAAAATTTACAAAAAAATATGCATCACATCGGGACAGGAGTCCACTACTTATATTTAAAATCTTATAAAAAAATATTATCATTTTATTGTGGTTAGGGTGGTTGTCAGACACCTACTTCTTATTTTTTCCTTGAGATTTAAGTACTATTGCATTGAAATTTCAAATTTTCAACAAATAGATTTTTTTTGTAAATAAACCTCATAGTTTAGAAACTACATTCAATTTGCTATAAATTTTATTCTTACATATTTTTGAAATAATATAAATAACTTATTCAAATTTTTACGTCACGTTTCCTAACTCTGATTTTTCTGAATTTTTGTGACTTAAGGGCTTGTTTTTTCCATGATGATCTTGCACATAACCTAAACCCTGACCATAGTAGCATCCTCAAAATAGTACCAATCTCCCTAGTTGTGACGAATAGGTCCATTGATATCCTTAGGCCCAAGGAACCTCTTAATTTCATCAAATAATGAGTGATCACAAGGATATTTAAAAAAATTGTACAATGACTTGACAAAATATTCTTCAAAATGAACATAACTTGAATTGACAAATCTGCTATCCCAAATAGCATTCCATAACTGAATTGGTAGTAGTTTACCCTCCTTATAAAATTTTGAAATCCTTAACTCCTCTAGCCACATCCCTAATTCTTTCAAATGATACATTATTATATGCATAAAAATAGAATAATGCTTGAGATGTAGAATAGGGGATCCATTTTTAATTGCCACTAGTCCTGAATCAATTCCTTTGAAAATATATGAAGCATAATTAAATGGTCTAGCATTGTGATATTGAACATCGACAACAATCACCATTGGTACAATTAACATAAACTCAAGAGCTTCCATCCCTAACACTTGACACATTAAGAAGTATGTGTATTTCAAATAGGGTTCAAATAGGTTGATGTGAAAGGGAGGCCCATCATTTTCATCAAGTGGGACCAGAATTCCATCCTTCTTAGGCCTATGCAATGGTAATCTTTATCCCATATAGGTTGTATCCATTCTCCATAATCCTTTCTCTAAAACCTCATGTATAATAGTTTCATCACGTCTGTCGTCTAGGTCAAAAAATTCAAAATTTGCAGCTTTAGACACATGTATAAAAGGTTTACTCAATGAATTACAGATAGCCTTGAGGTTTGGATTGTAGTGGGTAGCTAGGAGTTTCACTAGTTCCACATTCACAAATACGTTAGGGACAACCAATTTTCCCAGGTTAAATTTCTAGGGATTGCATACTGGCTCAAACCTATCCCTCTAATGATAATGAAACATAAATAGCTCATATCCTTGAATTGGAGTCCACACATCCCCTATATGCCTGCACTTGTGGTCAAATCTCTCCACACCTACCCTAAGTTGCGTAGAATGCTTGGATTTTCATCCTAAACCAACTAGTTGTTCAATAAGATCTTCGTTCAATTTTCTCTCGTTTGTTTTTTATTCATCCCTTGTCTCAATTTTCTATTTCTTACCCTTAGGCTGGATACCCTCACTCTATTGTTTTCTACTTTTTGATTTCCCTAAGCTTGAACCCTCCATTTTATCTTCAAGGTGACAAAGTTGCAAGATATAATTATAAGGAATTAGCAAGCTTACTTGAAAAAATTTAGTCGCACTGAATTTTTTGGCCTCTGCCCATTCTCCCATTCCTTTTGCTGCCAATCCTGCAAATTCTCCTTAATTATTCTTCTCTCAATTAGAGAATTATCTATACAATGTGTATCCATAAACCATTAATGTCCAGCTCTGAACACGAGTGTAGCAGATTTTCTAAATTTCTCATTGTCAAACCGAATGATTATATCAATGAGACTTATTCATACTATGGTCTATCTATGTATTTGATGAATGTTCATTAGAAATCTTATATGGTTGGGGAGATCAAATAGTATTCTTACCGATGTTGAATAATTAGTTTTTTATTTATCTTTTAGTCCATATCACCTTTGGGAAGAGATTTTTCAAGTCACTTAGATATCAGAGTTGTCGCCAAGTGTCATTCCGATGGACTTTGATCTATTCATTTCACAATTGGCATGAGAATGGGAATCATTGTGGTATTTGAAAGTTACTCTAATAGCATTAGTCTCCCCGACGTGTTTCTCTCATTACCCTCTTCCTTTGGATGAATCGACAAGACTCTCGTCGAAATTACTTTCATTGGCGTAACATATGAAGTGAGAAAGATAAGAGAAACTCACTCTAATTGAACATGTCTCCTTGACATGTTTCCCTTTTTTTATCAGTGAGATACATTGAGTTTCTTGCCGATGGAGGTACATCGACATGACATGTATGCTCAAGATGACTTGAGAATTTCACTTCGATAGTATTATTCTTGTTGATAACCTTTTCATTGGTGGGATGATAGGCCTTGTCTTCTTGAATATGCATCCTCCTAGTTTGTTGATTGTTGTGACAATGTTGACCTTTTGTCAATATGCAAGAAATGCTTGAACTGAAAGGCTATAGCTGATGGGTTAGAGAGATATGAACCTAGTCATGATAATATGAACTGTTTATTTAGAAACTATTACTCAATAATGACCAGAGGGATTTTTGGTATGTCAAAAGGTCAAATTTGAAGGGATCATTGATGGATATGGTATGTGGAATGGATTATAGAAAATTTGTATTGCTCTCTACACTTAGCATGTGGTTACCTTATGGGGTTCATGATTGTAAACCATTAAAAGTGTGAAAAAAAATTTACAGTCCCAACAAGCATTATAGCCATTTTGCAGAGATTATTGCTACCCATTGGCCTTAAGAGTTCTATTTAATGTGGGTTTCTAACACCTCTTATAACTGTTAGATAGACTGCTTGTCTTGTACTAATATGTTTCATGAATTTATTTTTTCCTCATATGTTTGAAGCTCCTTATAACAAACTATTAATTATCATGGTTATTTTGTCTCGATGGAACATGTTATATCTCTTATATCAATATGTTTCATGATATTCATTTTTCTTTATCCATTTGAAGTTGCCCATAACAAATTGTTCTTCATGGTATTCTTTTTTTTCAATTCCCCATAAAAAAATTGTTTATTATCATAGTTTTCCTTTTCTATTCTCCATATTTTAAAGTTCTATTGAATGTGGGTTTTCGAACATCTGTCATTTTTCTATGATTTTTAAGTGTTTTTGTAATAGATCTTTTCCAATTTCCCTTTTTTTCTATATTAGTTTAGTGGTTGTTAAGTGTTATTCTAATACCTCTTATACAATTGCTCTATTATCTTTAATATATATATATGCATATGTGGATCTGTCTATGTTTTGAAGCATTAATTTCCACATAATGTTCACATTTAATACCATTCTCTTTGTAATGATTTGAAATTAAATCTATCAGAAAGATACCAAGGAACTAACTATGCAAAATGCGTATAACACCAAAGATCTATGCACATATTATATATATGTATCTATATATGTATGTATGTATGGGAAAGTATACTCTGAAATGTGTGAGAAAATATATTGATTAAGTTGCATTGTTGAAAGAGCCATTGTGGTGTTGGTTTGATAGTAGACTATTGTAAAAATATTTGTCTCTACCTCTGTTTAATAGCAGATTGGAGGGTTTTAAAACTATTGTGCTTTGAAATCTGTAGATTCTTGATTTTCCAAATCTGATCTTCAGTCCAACTCTTATCTTCTTGATTTTTCAAATCTCACAAATCAGGCAGTCTTTATCTTCTTCATTTTCGAAGATCTTTTTTTTCTAATTAATTTATCCCATTTATTCTCCACTGTCGATCCAATTATTTGAGATATTATTTTGACCGTTTGATTAATGAATTTTCCCTAACCCTAATTAGGGATTCTCATATTTAATCTGGACCTCTCATTTTAGGTCTTAGTGATGAATTAATCTCACCTGTCCATTCAAAATGGAATTTTCTATAAAATGCCATTTTCCTCTCACTTTTCGATTACACACATTACACACATTCACTTTATACAATTTCGCACTTGCACTCTTAGGATTTCCATAGCATTTATTATTTTAATTTGATCAAATCTTAGCATGTTTAGGCATTGTCAATCATAGTCATAGGCATAGACTTTAGACATTTTATGCAAATCCTTCAAAGCTTGGTGTAGGACTTAGACATTTGTAGATTGCTCGCATGTTCGATTTGAGGGCAAAGCATCATCCAGCAAGTAAGAAGGTACTATGGAGGTAATCATGGAGAACTTGATTTATAGGTATAACTGTTTAATTGTTTAATTTCCTTTGTACTCGATAGGTCTTTGTTTTTTTTTCTTTTACATTGATTTGATTGATCTAATCTAAACCTTAGAAATTACCCTTAGTTATAGTATATATATGTATGTATGTGTGTCGTATAAAAAAGTACCCTTTCCTTGACATGGGAATAATTCATGATAAAGTGGACTTAATGAGGTCTTAATCTAGCATTGTGAGGAATTTTATGTATCCACACTAGGTCTTGTACCCTTAATATGCATTTAACGATGTCTTGTAAAGGTGTTGTAAATTGTTGTAAGATACTTTCACACTTTTCTAAACTTAATTAACCTATTCTCCCAAATTCAATATTATAGAATGTTTTTAATAATAGTATTACATCAATTTAGAAGTCTTTTAAAAAAAATTAATGATAAACTAGTGATGCAATGTGTCTTGCACATTCACATTGGTTCTTGTACCTTCCTAGGCTATGTGGACCTCATTTTAGTGTTGTAAAGTGTATTTAATTACACTTTCACATTGAATTTTATGTCACAAGCCCTAATTACTCTTTACATAATCACTAAAATGCCCCTATCAACCCATATTGTGCATCTTGAGGCATAATTTGATCAAATAACCAACATAGTCATCATATAAGCCTGATTTTCTTACTTCTCGGCATTCCAGCTAGCAAAAATAGCCCCTATGGGACCCATTCACCATTAGTGACAAAATAGTCCCATGTAGGTGGGACCCATTCACCATTAGTGGCAAATGAGTCCCATTTGAGCCATTTTTCAGGGTTTTGAGTGAGAAAAAATAGGTTTTAAGTTAATTTTTCTCCATGTCGGCCTTAGGGTTCTAATTTATGGGTAAATAAGGTGAATTACCTATAAAAGCACCTCTCTAAACTCATTTTTACATTCCATTCATGCATTAATACGTTCACATCATTCATTCATCATCTATCTTCTATCTCAAGTCAAGCAAGCTAGGGCATTTACATTGCAAGTCATCAATTTAGCTTCCTAAGACATCCAAGGGAAGATTATTCATGTTATATTGCATAATTTCAAGATCAATCATCATGGAAAGGTAATACATTCCATTAGTGCATGTTTCATTCCTTTCTTTCATCATTTTGGTTCAATTACCTAAAAGGGGTTTGACCAAGGAAAACCCCCATGACCTAACATTCAACATCTCTCTCTTATCTTGTATGTTTGCAGATTTAGATCTCTTGGAAGCTTGGAAATAATTAAATATCAAGTTGAAAGGTTGCTAAAGTCTTCTCCTCATTCATCAAGTAAAAATATCAACAAAAATCCTTTTTTAGACTCGTAAATCAGTGTTTTGGAAGCTGACACCTATAGGACATCAAAGTATAGATCAGAAGCTTCAGAATCCACCTTTGAAAAATTAGAAATTGAAAAGTGGAATCATTCACCATGAGTGTAAAATGAGTCCCACTCTAGGGTCAATTTTTAGTTTTGTGCATTTTTGAGTACCCTTTTGTCAGAAACGGGTTCTGGTTCAATTTGGCAGAACTAGGACTGATTCACCCTAAATGGTGAATGAGTCCCTCCAGGCCTGAAAATTAGCATCAACAGTGGTTTAGAAGATATTTCCAGTCTCCTTCAACATTATAGGTGCACACTTTCACTTTGGTTCATTTCTATTAAGTTTTGCATTCATTCCTAGTTCATTGTTGCATTATACAATGTTTTTTCAAACACCAATTGTTTCTTAGGTCTTGCATTCATATCCAATCAATTTCATAGATTAGTTGCATTTATATAATCTCATTTAGCCTTAGTATCATCATACATAACATAATTTGAATGAACCCTTAGCATTTTTGGCCCTACTCTCTCCTTTTAGGTGAAAATCCCTAGAAGAATTAGGGAGTCTTATGGGTGCCAAAAATTGACAGTTCATTTTGGTGAACCTTCTTTTTGAAAATTTTCTTTTCTGATTTGGAGTCCATTTTCATCCTAATCCTAGCTTGCATTGAATTTGCATTAGAGTTGCATTGGTTAATTTGCATCTAGGGTTTCAAATTTTTGCATTAGAAAAAAGTTCATTTAGCTTGCATTTTCGCATACAATTTCCTTAAAAATTTCTAAAATTTAGCATCTCCATCTTAGGTCTGCATCATACAACATCAAACACATAAAAACAATCCAAAATTTTTGAAAATTTTGCAAAAAGCCAAACTGGGACTCATTCACCATGCTGGGTGAATCAGTCCCTATCTAGATTTTTGTTTGTCTATTCCTACATTAGAAACCTCATTTATGTGCTTCCTAAGCCTCCTAGTATCATTTAGTATAAGTTTGTAAAGTTTTTGGAACATTTTTGTATGCATTTCTCTCAAAAACATTATTTTAGATTACTCACTTCAATTGCAAACATTTTTACATTTGAAAATGCTTCCATTTCTACAATTTTGTATCACATTGATAGAAGTACTTTTCACTTTTGCATATGCAATGTTTCTATTCCTAAAACTTTGCATAAGTTTGTTAAAAGTATTTTCATTCTTGCATGTACATTGTTTTCATTTTCTAAATCTTGTATATATTGGATAAGAATACTTTGTATCTTTGCATAGACATTGTTCATCTTGCTAAAACATTGCATGAAATGGTTACATGTGCTTTTCATTCTTATTCAAACACTCCTAGTACCTTACATATGTAGAAATGTTAAGAAACACATCATATCCCCTCCATATGAGAGTGTTTTAGTGAAAGAGACTACAACTTTGGCCATTCCTAACGATCATACTTGTTCTTCTCATAATATCTCTCCTCTTGGTGATGAAGATATTTTAGTACAAGAATCAATTGATGAGAGTTTTGAGAATCCTAGTTGTTCCTCTCCTTTTACCTCTCTTAGTGGACAACACATTCACAACCAACATAACACAACCTTAGATGATCATGACAACAAAAAAAATCTTCCTCTAGTATCTCTCCTAGTTATGATGTAGATGTTTGATGTTAGATAGCACAATCAATGAAGGTCATGAATATCTTAGTTGTCCCCCTTCACCTAGGGAAACTCCTCTTGAAAAACAATCTTCAACCATTGATCATTCCCCTACTTGCGATGAAGTCCTTTTAGAAGAACCAACCTATGAATGTCACAAACATTTGGCTTGTTGTTCTCCTAAAAAATTTCCTCCTTGGGAGAATCTCATGGTGCACAAACATATGATCATTGGCACACATCCTTCAACCACTAAACCTACCTAGATGAGGGTACTCAAGTGACATTATAATCCCCTTCACCAACATATCATGCCAATCAAGAAATTTTTTTTGAGGCTTTGACAACACAAGTGGGATATCCTTTAATTAATGAGATTCCCAAGTCACCTTCCATTAGTGCAAGACACAAAA
>VDFB02160377.1:0-24386 GCA_007258455.2 Sequoia sempervirens | reverse complement strand
TAGGAGTATGAGTCATTGAACAACGTAGGCCAAAAGTGCCTAGTGCACATGATTTTGATGGCAGTGGTCTTTGCAAAGAAGTCCCCGCCCATGAGATTGTTATGGAAAGTATCAAGGATTCTTTTCGCTTGCTCCATGGTGACACACCACAATAGAACATCGTTGAAGTTCCTTTTGAAAAATACCCCTTCGATGAGCGTATACATAGTATTTTGTAGTTGGTAGAATCGTCTCTTTTGAGAAGGAAGGTCTGGTGGATATTTTCTTGTGTGCATGAATCTCACCATGTCTATCAGCTAGTAGCCTTTATCCTTAGACCCATTCATTAGAACTATCTCTTCTTTGATTGCCATTTCTTCATTGTGTTCCAGATACTTGCATAGTACTTTTCCTTGGACAATCTTTATAGACTTGACCTCAATGTCATATTCAAAGATCTTAGTGATCCAATTAGCCCTTTTTCGATGATTTCTCCTTGCATGATGTATTCGCGCACACTGAAATGTGAGACATAAACAATCACCTTATTGCAAAATATTATGTGTTGGAACTTCTTGAGTTCCTCAACAATTGTGAACGCTTGCCTCTAGACGAAATTATATTTTATCTCATATTCTTTTAGGGTCGGGGAGTGAAATGCTATCAAATGTTCTCCCTTTCCTTCGTCATCCTTTTTAGTTAAGACAATAGTGATGCTTGACTTGCTACTAAATACAGACATTATGAAGTCCTTTGACAAGTCTAGATCGACCAACACATGAGTTGAAGGAATAACATCCTTAACCTTCTCAAAGGCTTCTCTATCTTCTTTAGTCCATTTAAATAATGGATCCTTTTTCAACATCAGGGTGATTTGTTTGATTATCCCTACAAAATCTGAAATGAATTTTCTCACAAAATTTACCTTCCCCAAGAAAGATTGGACTCCTTTTTTGTTGACTGATAGGGGAAGTTCTTTGATTGCTTTCACCTGTTCAGGATCAATCATAATTTCTTCTTTGGACACTACATGTCCCAATAGCTTGCCTTGCGGTACTCTGAAGATACATTTTTTTGTGTTCAGGGATACCCCAAACTCCTAGCATTTTTTAAAAACCATCTCAAGGTGATCAAAGTGATCATCTTTATGTTTGGAGAAAATAGTTAAATCATCCAAATAGATTAGGATAATCTTGTTAATTAATTCACTGAAAGCGATATCCATGGCCTGCTAAAAAGTGGCTCTCACATTTGAAAGGCTGAAAGGCATTTTAGCATATGTGAATGTTCCCCACTTGGTAGTGAACGTTGTTTTGTGTCGGTCTTCTTCTTTGACCCAGATCTAATTGTAACTAGAGAAGTCATCTAGTAGAGAAAACATTTCCAATTCTTCCACTATTTTCAAGATTAACTCCATAGAAGGCAATGGATAATGGTCTTTTAGTGATGCTATGTTACGGTCTCGAAAGTCAACACATAAGCAGATGTCACCATTCTTCTTTCAGACTGGAACTAGGTTGGATACCCATGTGTTGTACTTGATCGAGAAGATGATCTAAGACTAAATTAGCTTTGTCAGTTCTTATGCCATCATGGCTTCAATCTTCGGATTCACTGGCCTCTATTTTTGGCGGATTGGTTTTGCACCTTCCATCAACTCTATTGTATGCTGGATGATTTTGGGATCATATCCCTTAAGGTCATCATATGACTAGGCCACCACTCCTTCATACATTTCACAAAATTTGATGAGTCTTTCTTTTTAATGATGCAGAATGTCCTTCTTGACTTTGAGCTTTCTTCCATCTCCAACTAGAAGGTTCGCAGTCACTTTTGTCCACTACAAACTTCTTTTTTATCATTTCTTGCATTGTCACAATCAAACAAGTTTTTGAGAGTGACAAGTCCCTTTAGAATCTTATTAGACCTTAGCTGAATGATTTGTCTATCACAGGCCTCAGTAATCTTCAATTGAAGTTGGTCAAAAAATTCTCCTAACTGTTGGATGAATGAGGCAATGTGTTCATCATTGTCAAATACCTGCCAGCTCTAATCATTATCTAGAATCGCCAGTTAGACTATCATTTGTACAAAGTGTTTGTTATGGATTAGGTTGGAGGCAGGGTCAAATTAGGATTCGATTGCGGCCATGCAATCTACATCAATATTTTTTTCTTGGGGCACTGTTTGGATGTTGAAGGCTTCAAAACCCTCAATCAGGTCCTAGACTCTATGTTTGTAGGATCTCATGCGGACATTATTGGCTATGGAAATCCCTCGAACTTGGTTCACCACTAGTTTGAAATATTCGAACACCATTAATTGCTTAATGCCCATATGCTCTACAAGACTTAGACCTTGCACTAGGCCTTCATATTCAACTTCATTGTTCAAACAAGTGAACTAGAAGTGGAAGGACCGGAATGTCTTTCCATTGTGTGGGGATATTAAACATATCCCAGCTCCTATGCCCACCTTGTATCTTACTCCATCAAAGTGCAGTGTCCATAGCTCTGAAGCTTGGTTACTTTCAAGTTTCTTCATGACCTTAAAAAGCACTTGATCTTCATCATAGATGACATAGGTACCTAGCCCAATAGCATGATAGTTGCCAAAAGGGTCAAAATCTATATAATTTCTCAAGAGAATTTATTCTTGATCAGTCTGATCTCTAGTTACTTTTTTATCTTCTAGAAACTCGGTGCAATATGCTTCCTCCTTAGTGAAAGAGGTAAGAGCAACCTCAAAGTTGATCATAGCTTCATTAGCCACATGTTCCAAATGCAGGCCTTCAGACGCTATTTTCCTTTTAACTCCATGCTTGGTCCTTAGGATCAAGTGTGACCAGTCCAAAGAAAGATACCCTCCTATCTTTGAAGTGAATTCTCAGGATAAGTAGAGATCGAACATAGGGGGAACATCTATGATCACAGTATCTTGCAAAAATGTGATGCTAGGGAAGGAGAACAGAGTCAAGGGGAGGTCTTTGATGACACCCACAGTTTCGACTTTGTTTCCATCAACCTGCATAACCCCTCTCTTTAAAGGCTCATAGATAATTCCTAGGGCTTCAACTATCTGCTTGGGCATGACTGTAGTGTTAGTGCCAAATTCAACCATAGCATTGTGCAATAATTTATCTCCTTCAATGACGACCAAGAATAAGGGTTTCAGTTTTAGATTATCTTTAACCTCGATAGGGGCTTCCTCTATGCTATTCATGAGAATTTGGCAAGTGGTGATTGATCAACAACTTTTCCTTTGAGCAATTACTTTGTTTGCTCAATGATTGGATCTTCTCGAAGAGCCTTCTATAGCAATGTCTTATGTTCTGGAATAGCTAAGATATCCCATAGGGACACATTAAAGAAAATTATTTTTTCAATTGTTCCACCACATTGAATGGTGGCAGATTTGGAGGCTTATGCTCCTTAGCTCTGGTTATAACAATTTCCTTTCGTGACGGACATTGTTGTGCCATTGTGAAGGAACTGGGTGACTGGTCGGAAGTACTTTTGGGCTGCAGACTAACTAGTTGTGGGATGACTGGTTCACCTATGAATCTCCTCTTTGAGCGAATGTTGTAATCAGGTTGCACTTGTGCAGTTTTTGATGTGGATGCATCATTGGAAAACACCGCCTCTTCTTCCTCCATCCATGAAAAGAGCACGCAATCAAGAGAAATATTTGTTTCTTACTCTAGGTACATCCCTTGCATTTGTGTGGTAAGTACCATGTTTTTCATTTGCAGAGAGGCATATACATAACCTCCATGGTTTGACACCACACCTTGACTACATTGCTCTACCACCTTTTGTTGTAGATTGCCACGCAGTCAATTTTAGGGTATATGTGAGTCACCGCAAGGGAAGCACCAGGGGTTGGTGTCATCGACTAAGTTGTTTTGCCCCACTGTTAGTTCTCTGCTCGAGCTTTGGTTAGCACTTTGCAGTAGAGTGGGTACCGACACTATTTGATTAGTTATTTGCACCTACCGATTTGTGCGAGTGTCTCCTTGGAACTGGTTTTTCTGGTAAAAAGACCTTCCACCTCAATAATTATAATAGGTTGGCTTCAGAGGGGTGGCTTGGTTTCACTTGATGATGATTATTTCATTGGCCATAGCTCGCAACATCTCCTTGATGTTGCTTATATCATCCTTTGAAGAGTCAAATGTAGAAGAAACATTTTGCGGTGCACCCAGATATGTGTACATAGACTGGGGAGGAGAAAATGCACTAGCATATGACATCTCCTGTGCAAAAACTAATACTTCAGGGAATATAGGCATGGTGGGATGAGGCTACAACTTCCCTGCATCTATTAGATTGTTCTATACCTTAACTACAATGTTATATGTGTCTAATAGCATGGTTCTGCCAAGAGACGAGATCATCATTGAGATGTTAGCGTTGATAAATTTTAGGTAGAACATGAATGCCAACTTGGTTGACAAGCGGATAATAGCCTGAATTCTCTGCCAAGTTATATGGAATGGGGCGTTGAAGTCAGTCATGGCTTCATATGGGGCCCGCTTTATGATTTCCAAATGATGATATTGGGAAGACCTGTCTCCGTCATCAGAGAATCTTTCATAGAAAGGGTCTCTGAGCTGGTCCTAGGTAGCAATGGTATTAGCTTGTAGGGTGTAGTACCAATCCAACGCTTTACCTCTGAAAGAGGTTGTGAGGAACCTTAATGCTAAATTTGGTTTGTAACTCTGTGCACCAAACACATGTCCACAACATCTTGTTGATGTTCGGATGGTGTTCTTGAGCCATCTTTGGTGACTTAGGTATAGCTTTTAAAGTAGAGACCAGAATAGGGACCCAAATTGTGGGTGCTACTAGTGCTACAAGAGGACTTCCGACATCCCATGCCACATAATTTTTGTTAGCGGCGGACAACATGGCTAGTGGAAGGGGTGGAGGAAGCAAAACGTTCACTATATGGGTTGCAGCTTGCATTGTTCCTAGTGGCTGCACTAACAAAACAAGATTATTCACTGTTTCAAATCTAGTAACAAGCCGATGGATCATACACCCTCTTTGAATTTAGATTCATTTAAGTAGTCCCATCGGGTGTGCCAAAAAAAAGAAATTGGTCATGCCAAAAAATTGGAAAGGTAATAGCCTTTATGGGAAACTCAGTTAATGGGGGAACTAGTTGTGCTAAACTGAGTGACCTTCAGGTTTTTAAAGAAGCCAACTTCTTCTATAATTGGGGTTTTGGAATGGGAAAAGGAAGTAGATATAAAAAATAAAGATCTAACTAAGGTGATGCGCCAAGGAGTCGATATTGGAACAGTAAATCTATCTTTTGGGATTCAATTTAAGGGCCCAATCAACAATCTGCTATGTTCCAAAATAACAAAAATAAAAGATAAATCCTAAACAATTCATTCAATGACATAAAATGATTCTCACACACATCCACTAAAAAGAGGAGCCAAAGAAATTATCTAAACCAACAACTTGTATTAAAATCATATAAGTTATGTAAATAAACAATTCGAGACAATAATGGCATAGTATTAATGTTTTATCAAATAGCTTAAGAAAAATAGAAAGGCCAAATAATGGCACAATCTAAGAGTCACACAATAATCTAAAAATAAATATTAAAGGTCTCGAGTCTTTCCCTAGGGTATGTGTAGGATCATGATGGGCCAAAAAGTGGAGATATGATGGGTATTTGTAGGGTATGTGGTTGACGACTTTTTTTTACCCAAAATTGATTAAAAGAAAATGGTTTTTAAATGAGATTCTTAGCTTTCCACCAATATAAATTATGCTTTACTTTGAATTTAATAAATTATTATTATTCACTTTCTATTTGAATTATGACTAAAGCCTTGATTGATAGGTTGATTGAAAAACATCCATAGCTTTCAAATGGTATCACATTTTTTGAATCTGAAACATGTGTCGCATCCTATGCTTCGTATACTATAGGATTTAAAAAAATAAAATTGAATTTCATGAATTTTTGACCAAGTTAAGGTGGTCAAACATACAAGTTTTTATATTTTTTAAAAGTTGTAATAAAAAAATCATAATTAATTATTTACTTGGAAAAAAATTACAAAAAAATATGCATCACATCCTAACATGAGTCCTCTACTTATATCTAAAATATTATAAAAAAATATTATCATTTTATTGTGGTTAAGGTGGTCGTATCGCATTAACCTACTTCTTATTTTTTTCTCCCTAAATTAAGTACTAATGCATTGAAATTTCAAATTTTCACCAAATAGATTTTTTATTTTAAAATAAACCTAGTAGTTTAGAAACTACATTCAATTTGCAACAGATTCTAATCTTACATATTTTTGAAATAATATAGATAACTTATTCAAATTTTTATGTCAAGTTTCCTAACTCTAATTTTTCTAAGTTTTTTGCCTTTTAAGGGCCTGTTTTTTCCATGATGATCCTGCACATACCCCCTAATTTTTTTTGTGTCTTCCAAACTCTTCTTCTAAAGAAAGAAGTAGTATATATAGCTAAAAATCCCACCGCTTGGAGGGCCAATAATAGAAAAGATCTTGTATCTCAAGCAATGATGCCTGCAACAATGATTTCCTCTGGCTGTTGCAACAAAAAATATTCCAGCCATAGAACATGGTCATTCCCCAGCCAGATGCATCCCCTACAAATGATGGCAGTGGTCCCAAAAAATAATCTGTGCATACAATTGTCGCTTCTGAGTGGAGGCAGTTAGAACACATTGCAGTATGTCACAACTTCTTATTCACTCCATCATTCCCCTTAGTAGAACCCTCGCCGAGGAGAAGTGTGGTGACAGTTCGCAGCCTATCATTCATTTCTCCCTTTCTGCAATGAAATATTGCACTAGGAAGACACATGGCAACATTCTTTACTATCGGTGCTGATTGTGGGGTCCACCCAATAGTGTATGCAGGTGAAAGTTACGTGGCACGTGGACGGGACCTAACTAAAAAGTGAAGGGAAACAACCTTGAAGTTCCCGCGGTGATGACACATTGAAGCATGGCAGGAGCCAGTAGAGGAGTGAAGGAAGTAATCGCTACAAGGAGTGCCTGGTGGACACTTGGCGACAACTGACAGAGTTTACAAAAAAGAGGCTTGATTAAGAAGTGAAGGGAAACATTTTGAACATATGAGGTGCTGGCTGGTACTTAGCAATACAAAACCAACTGAAGGGAGCTTGAGGAATTTTATATTCACAATCATCATATGTTGCACTAAAGCATAACATAAACCATGTAGAGATAAGTTAATCTTATGAACCTAGAACCTAGTACTAGAATATGGGTGAGTCAATATATTGCTTGTTTACATATATTTAAATAAACTTCTAAATTCGAGAAGGATCTATTTATTTTGAACATAAAGGATTATACATTTTAAGTGTACTAAAACTATTTGACCCTATGTTATTCTATAATATAATATGATTATGATACTCGACATCAATAAATTAATAAGGGTTGGGACCTCACTTGGATCCATGTCAATGCTACTTATATTATTGATGCATGAAAATGATATTTTAATATTACACTAAAGGGATGTGTGTACTTTATTAAATTCCTATCAAATGGAATTAAGATTATCAAACAACCCCATACCTAGGTATGCTTAGGTCTCCATGCTTGGAAATTTATACCTTTTGAAGTTCAAATAATTTTGCATGGCTTTATGGAGGTGACCATTATTCTAATGGATATTGATGTAAGAAATTAAAAGGATCATGATGCTTGATCATATTATTAGGATATCTATTGGAGCCATATTGGGGCTTCACAGAATTGTCACACTATGAATAGATCCAAAGTATTACTACCCTTACTATTAGTAAATGTATCTTAATGAGATAATTAGTCCACTAGGTTATACTCATAAATGAATGCTTGAGGTGTTTCTTATTAGTACAATATAGTGGTTAAAATATGAAGAACCAATATAGATGTGATATCTAAGTTCACCAAGTCATCTTTGGATCCAAACTAGAACCCCATGTTATAAACTATGTTGTATTACCATCATGGTACCAAATGTGGTACAATATACATGATAGGAAATTGTAAGTGGTTCAAGGATGCTAACATTGAGTTATGAATAATCATGGTCATGAGGTTCAATCTCAACATAATTGTATGGAAGTTTAGTGTATAGGTTAGCTAAATTGGGAACCACTATGTAGGTATCCTTGAGATACCTTGTAAGAGAACTATGTGTGACTTTGATTCATTTGGAACTGGGTACATAGGTAGTCCTTAGGCAAAGGATGCCCCTATGACTTCAAGTCCATAGGGGGAGGGTCTCAAGGGATAAATCTTAGATATTTGGGTTGTTCCCAATGGGTTTAACCTTTTCTCTTCAATAGGCTTCAGATGAGGTCGAATGGGTATTAGATGGTTATGAATGAAAACTAGATATCATGTCTTCATAACATAATAGGTGTTTGATAAGTCAGATAAACAAAGGGAATTAATTGGACTACTTAGTGGTGGGTACCTGTTGAGTTGAGATCACCTCGTGTTGGTACTAAGTAAATTATTTTATGTATTGTGAATATTAACCTCATACTTAGATGACTATGCATAGGCTTCTAATTTAGTCGATTGTAATCTACTTATTCTACATCAGGGACCTATCTTCCAATTATAGAGCTAAGCATGGGTCAATGAGTAGTAAAATTATGCTTGAGATTGATAGGTTTCTATGGGTAATACTATGCTCAAGATGGAGAGTAGTCAAGGAACAGTACTATTATGCTTGATATTGATAGGTGTCTAGAGGTATTACTATGCTTGATATGGATAGTAGTCAAGGAGCAGTACTATTATGCTAGAGATTGATAGGTGTCTAGGGGTATTACTATGATCGATATGGATAGTAGTCAAAGATCAATAGTATTATGCTTGAGATTGACAAGTATCTAGAGGTAGTACTATGTTTGAGATGTATAGTAGTCAAGGAGTACTATTATGCTCAAGATTGATAGGTGTCAAGGTGCAATACTATGCTTGAGATGGACAATATTCAAGGATTAGTACTATTATGCTCGAGATTGACATGTGTCTAGGGGCAATACTATGCTCCAGATGGATAGTTGTCAAGGAGAAGTACTATTATGCTCAAGATTGAAAAGTTTCTAGGGGTAGTATTATGCTCAAGATGGCTAGCAATCAAGGATCAATACTATTGCGCTCAAGATTGACAAGTGTGTAGGGGAATTACTATGCTTGAGATGGATATTAGTCAAGGAGCAATACTATTACGCTAGAGATTAATAGGTGTCTAGGGATTTAATATTCTTGATATGGATGGTACCAAGCAAAATTCTATGCTACTGATGTAAGGCCTACAATTAACAAGTTTGAGAGTTAAAAGGGGGCAAAGCTATTTGTGGTTTATTGATTTCAATAAAACAAAAATTAGAGGATATTTTTAAGCACTTCTTTTATGGGATGAATTATTCCATGTAATCGATCTTCTTTATGACTCCATCACATGTGTCACTATTTATGCCTCTTTTTTATTAAGATTATTTTTTATAAATTGGCCCTCTTAGATTTTAGGTTTGAAAATTGAGGCAAGAGAAGAGTGGAATCTCAATTTTGGAGGATAAGGCTTGTAAGATGAAGTAAACTTAAAAATAGAAAATTTAATGGAGGGAAATCATAAATAATCATAATGAAGTTTTAATTTGTATCTAGTACCAAAGATCCTATCGAGGGTTTGTGCAATGATCATATAATAAATTATCATAATCTTATTATAATTATTGAATATTCTTAACGATCTCCTACTATAAATGGGAGCATGTCCTACAATTTGTATGACTGAAGGACCACTTCATTATCATGTATAGTATCCAATTTCCTCTTATTCAATTAGGCTATTTGTATTCGGTTGATGTTGTTTTCGATTTGTATTTACTGATTGGTGTTGGTATAATCATTCTCTACTTACCTGACGTTTCATGTATGAGACATGTAATGAAATGACTTGTGCAAGAGAAGAATATAATATGAAATATACTACAAATTATTGATAATAGTTCAGAATAATAACCCACTTCAAGGTAAAAACCTCCAAAATTCTCCAAGAACATAATTCATAGTACAATGATCATAAATTAACCACTAGGCCTCATATATTTTGTAGATATGATAGTGATTACACCTATGCTAGCTTAACTACCTATATAAGACTATATTGATGATAATATTACTTAATTAAAATTTATGGTAGTAATCATATTACTACTCATATTCCTATATACACTATAAAATTATGATCATAGCATTCTCCCCCCTTTGTGCAAGTATCACCCTCGACACTAAGCAATTATGGATATTGTTGCAAAAAATTCTTCATCCTCCAAGGTGTTAACTTTGACACACCAATAATAATTTATTAAGGAACTCTATATTTTTCCTAGTCTTTACCTTCTTTGTGTATGCATATAAAATTAAGTTAGGCGACAAAATGGTTTCTCCCTTTATAGCTAGCTTAGTTAGTATTGTTTGTGTTAAATTTTGTGTTGATCCACTCACCTCGTTATTATTTTCTATGTATTTTACTTGTTCTCCTTAATATTAGAAGGTGACTCTTGTTGGTGCAAAAGGTATTCTTCCAAATGTTTTCTAACCCTTTGGTATACCTTTGAAGAAAAGATGAAGGATATTAAATGGTATCGGGTGATCTCATAGTATTGTGTTCTATTTTTGGCAAAATTGGGACATTGAAATCAATAGTTTTAATCTTTTCTCTTTAGCTTTTTGTCACTTATAGAAACTAAACCATTAGGAATTTGAAGATGATGTGAAAAATGATTTTTGAGATTTCATATGTAGATTCTAAATGTGTTTTTTAAAATACATAATTTTTAAATACATTTTTTTTATAAAGTCAATAGCATTTTTTAAAAGTGACATTTATTCCATAATGCATAACTTATTTTATAAAAAGGATAAAATTATAAATTCTTAAACATAGATTGATGACAATAATATATAGTGTGCACACTTTTTCATAATCTTTTATATATTTTATTTAGTGTTAATTTTTGATGTGAGATTACATATAATTTAGATATAGTTTAATTTGATAATACATAATTCTTTTTTTATATATTTAAATTAAACTTTTTTTATTGAAACAACATCAATATGTAAGTGCATTTTTTTTAGAATTGTTTCTCTATTTTTCACGCGTGGAATATAGACCTAGATATTTGGCAAGAAACATGTATTCAATAGAAAATAGGAAATAATAAAGTAAAACTAAATATATTCAAAATTATACTTTTTGGAAAGCTTATGTTGATGCCTTGAATATAACAAAAACTAATGTTCTAGTGACTCAACTTGATGGTTCAACTAACAATATTAGACAAAAATTTATCTACATAATTTTATGGTTAGAAGGAGAGTGATACCTTAAATGACCTTCATTTGAAGGTTTTTTTGTTAACTTATAAATATTAAAATATTCCTATGTACTATGAAGATGTTATATCTATGTACACAAAAATATTTTAAAAATATCTTCAAATGAAGGCACCTTCATTCGAGGAATATCCTTTGAAAAAAGTTATTTTCTAAATTTCTTCATTCTCATGCAAAATTTTAATGCCCACAAGTTACAATTTTGGAGTGAATCCTTTTGGCCTATCCCTCAAAATAGCTTGTGTATTCAATGATGTAGGAGTTTCTATAACGAAATAAATTACACAAGAGAAGAATATAATATAAAAATATATTTAAAATAGTGGTATTGCTATCAACATTCAACTGTGTAGTTTTATGAGTCAAACTACATAGTTGAATCTTGATAGCAATATCACGATTTGATACGCTATGGAAAATATCTCCTACATATTAAAAATCCTTGACAATAATATGCCAATTTTAGGGGGAACCTCCTAATCTATTTTGAGGCCTAGATACCTCTAATATTATTCAATAAGAATGCATAATAGTCAACATAATGATAATAACTAACATATGCTTCTTATGTACAATACACATCCCATGGATACAACCTATCATGACTTAGATACTTAAGTATAACTCCTACTAAGACCTAAGTACCTATATATGATTATAATAATGATTATATGTAACTTATTTAAGACTTAAGGTAGCCAAAAGCTAACTAGTCATAACCAAATACACACTGTAGGGTAAGGATCATAAAATTTCCCCCCTCTTTATATTGCTCTTGCTCTTGTTATTCTTTTTCTTGTTCTTATTCTTTTTATTTATCTTTCTCTTTCTTTTCTTCTTATTCTTGCTCTTTCTCCTTTTCTTGTTCTTGTTCTTTTTCTTCTACTTCTTGTTATCTTTCTTTTCCTCCTTTTTTCTTCTTATTTTATTACTTCAAGGTTGAGATCTTACTTTAGTGGAAAAAATCTCCAATAAATTAGCTATTTTGCAGCCCCTATAGTGACTTTTTTGAAACCCTAATTTCAAAATAGATAACATGATTATGCCCCAATATCTCCAAAATTTGGACTATATATTAGAAAATATATTCTTTAAAAACCCTTTAAAAATCAAGGAGGAAATCACCATGATCTAAGAGATATACTCTTCCAAACATAATATGGTAGAAACCCTAATTATGGAATAGATTTCTCAATTCTACTCAAAATGCTCTAAAATATAGATTATATATTCTTCAATATGCTCGTCAAAACCTATTTAAACATTAGAAATTTTTTTACCAAAATATGAGAGATATGTGCTTCCTAAAATGACTTCCAAAATTGAGAAAACATCTTACCTTCATGGTCTAAAGATCATGCTTTGATACTACGTGTAATAAAATAACATGTAAAAGAGATGAATATAATATAAATATACTAAAAATACTTGACAATAATATGGTACTTTGAGTGGGAAACCTTGTAGTCTAATTTGATAGAGATACCACCAACATTCTTCAATAAGAACACAATGCTCAACATGGTAACAATAACTAACCTATGCCAGCTAGGCCAACTTAGATACTTATGTATAAATCCTAGGAAGTCCTATAGACCTATATATGAATATAATGATAATTATTTAATTTATTTAAGAGCTAATATAGCCACAATTTGACTACTCATAACCCAATACATACTATAGGATAAGGTGTTGCACAAACGGTTGATGTTGCACCAAAATATCGATTTGTTAATGCCCGATACAACCACCAAAGTTAATGACTCCACAAGAGTTAATTAAGCCATGCCACGAACCCTAGCACTGCACCACATAGCATAAGGAGACCAAGGGTGCACACCTTGCAACAATCCCCCCAATGCAAGCGAGGTGTTGGAACCCATGACCCAAGCTCTAATACCAATTGTTGCATAGACAGTTGTCGTTGCACAAAAAGATCAACCTGTTAATGCCTAATACAACTAGCAGAGTTAATGAATCCATAGGAGGCAGCTAAACCATGTCATGAACCTAAGAGCAACATTGCACAACAAAAGGAGACCAAGAGTGCACACCTTGCAAAATAAGGGTTATAATATAATCATTTTAAACTATTATGGTTATAATGATAATAATTGAGCTACACCCTTATATATTTTATTATTAAGGATCTTCTATTTTTTTAGGTTTATAATGTATGGATAATTTATATGGAAGCCTCTTAGTTAAAATGATCTATATTCTAAGTTAAAATGTATGAAGAAATCTTAGAAGTTAATCTTAATTAATTTGAAGGTAGTGAGCTATAGAAATATGAAAATAATATCTACTAGATAGTCACTAAGACAAAAATCATAGGAAAATCAAGTATGTTGTCTACCATAGTGATTTTAATAGTATGGTATTTCCCCAAACAACTAAGTGTGCCATTAATAATCATAACTTAAAATTCTAGATTTTGATAAATGAAACAAATAGATTTTGCTTCCAACTTACTATAGATGAAGTTATGAGCACACCCCAAGATAAAAAAAATACTATAATTATCTTATGAATTTTAATCAATACTTTAATTATATTATGATATTTAAGGAAACCTAGTACCTTAAGGGTTTCATCCATACTAATACCTAAAATGTATGAAAAAAGATTGTTAGTTGGACATAATATAAGTCTTCTACCACCACTATTGGCTCTTTTTCATCATTTACTTCTTTGTAAGTCTATTTCAAATCATTTATTTTATTTGCTATATTTTAAATCATTGTTGAAACATAACTATTTGGCCTTTTTTCTTCAATGTATTGTGCAATAATCTCATAGGTTGAAGAAATGATGATGTAAGGATCATCCAATCTTTGTTGATAGTGATTCCTCTATTCTATTAGCCAAAAGAATCCCTCTAATTACCTCTTAAGAGATAAAAAAACCTTTCCTCCACCAAGAAGGCCTACCCATATGTATCTCATGTTGAGCATGATTCTTGAGCCCACCAAGGAAAAAGTCAACCAAGTTTTCCTTTGTGATTTTCACTACTATCAAGGATAGGTTTTAGAATTCTTAAAAATACTCCTTGATTCATCCTATTTTTTATAGTTTAAATAACAAGTTAAAGTGGTTTCCTAACACACTATTTCTATAATGTGACTATAGATACCTTGTAAACACTAACCAAGTGATAATCAAATTAATTTTCTTTTGTTGATCATATGTCTATAAATACCAAATGTATTACTCTAGTTATAGATATAAGGAAGCTCCCTTGTTACTTTTTTCCTATTAAAATGTGATGTACATAAAAAAATCCATTTGATTTATCTAAGTTAGTGGATTCTTTCCATCAAATTTAAAAATATCCACCGTTTGTAGTAGCTTCTTAGATCTCGTATGAGTGACAACATTTAAATCTAGATTTGGTGGCTTAGATGATCCAAATTGATTTCTTAAAACAACATGTTTCTCATTTTATTAAAATATAAATACTTGAATTTGGAACATTATGTTGTTACTCTAAGTCATCATGTCTTAATTCATACTAGTGACTTCTTTCACTTGTTCAACCAACCTTTGGGAAACAAATTCTCCTTTGTATTGTTGGTTTTTTCCCTTACCTCTTCCATATATATTGTATCCATCTCTTCTATGGATGAATCAACTTTGTCAGCATTATTATTAATGTGGTTATATTATATTGTGTTTAGTGGCGGCTGTATACAGTTAACTATCTATAACTATTTCATTCAACCACTCACTTCTTTTGCTAGTATAAATTCCCCGTGATACATCAGTAACATTCACTGCAATATTCGGATCCTTTATATATTTGCCAACATATGTTATCAGAGTGGCGAAGGATCCTATGGAAGATTGATGTGTGGAAGAGCTATTAGACAAGGTGATTCAGATTTGTATAGATTGGGCTAGAGCAATTTAGAGGTGTTAGTAAAGGTACGAAACGTGTGACAGTTCTATAATGGATAGTGGAGGAGATAAAAAATGGCGCTAAAATCTGATTTAGCGATAATCTAGAAATTTTTGGCATTAATAATGAAAGACCTGGATAAAACAGAGTGTATTACTCTATCTTTATGTGTTGCAACTAGTCAGAGGAAAGGCAAGGATATGGCATAACAATTTGAACTATATGGAATGAAGCGGGGGATTTGAAAAAGAAAAGAAATAGGAGCACATAACTAGTTTATTAAGTGGTCTGTAGATTTCTTGCAAGATAATCTTGCCCATTGCACATATTATCTTGCCCATTGCACAGATTATCTTGCCCATTGCAAGATAATGTTGAGGAATTTTATGTATGCAAATGGTTGGATACGATTGTTCATTTTGTTAATGATGATTAATGCCATGTTATGGAGATTGTGAGTGATTGGTGATTTCTAATTTAGAGATTCACAATGGTCAATATATCATCATTTATGAGGTTAATCAAGTAATCTATTTTCTTACTTTCAGTGTTTTGGAAAGTGTATTTCAAAATATTAAAACAATTATTGAGTTTGTCAATGTTATCGATGGATATTCAAACCATTATTCCTGGACTTTCTGGGTCATCTTTGATATTCTTGATGAGGCAGGATAAAGTGTAACAAGACCATATTGGAGGCTTGTGGCACCAGAGGATGGAGGAATTTCTATCATCTCAAGTCAGCTTCTCACTTTGAGATGATGCTTTGTATGAGAAGCATTTTTGGCTTTATTTTCTTTTCTTTGTTATTTATGACAGATTTGAAGATACATATATTGTGAGGTTTTCTTTTTGGAGATAGGTAAGGGGTTTGGTGAAGAGCTCAGTATTGATTGTTGCTCAGATAGTTCATGAGACTTTGACCAAGGATTACACCTTTACGAGAGTCAAGGATATAACCTATTGAGGATGGTTGTCAAGTAATTATGGTTAGGGACCAAGGGTTATACCTTTACAAGGGTCAAGGAGACAACTTGTCGAGGGTGGTTGTCTAATAATTGTGGTATATGGTTCAAGAGTTCATGGAGGAAGAACTTCGAAATTCAGCTCGAAGCTTCTGGAGGAGTTTCACCTTATTCAAGATTTGCTTCTTCAGAAGGAAATTTTTCTCAAGACTGTATACACATTTTGTAATCAGTAAGTATTGTTATGTATACCTTAAGGGGGGTCCCTTAAAAGGTGAATTAGAGCTTTGAGGGATATAGTTGTATGAACAATGTAATAAGGGGGGAATGTTAGCATTATTATCAATGTGGTTATATTACATTGTGTTTAGTGACAGTTGTATACAATTAACTATCTGTAATTGTTTCATTCAACTACTCCCTTCTTTTTCTTTTATAAATTCCTTGTGATACATTAATAACATTCACCACAATATTCAAATCCTTTATATATTTGCTGACATTCTTTACTATTGAATTTGATTATTGAACTCCATAACACCCATAAATCACCTACAAGAAATTATCCTATTACAAAAGAAAGATAAAAGTGTGAGGCCCAACCCTATCTATAAATTGTGTGACATCTTGATAAGTTTAATTATTCTTGTTGGTGTATAGATTGATGATTTAACCTAATTCCATGTTTAATATTTTGATTTTAGTAGTAACTATTGTAAATGATTATTGTGACAAATTCTCTTCATTAAATGAAAACGGGAAAACTGTTAAGAATGAATGTGAGCAGATAATATTTAGATTCTCGGACAAGTATCATATGAAGAATACACTTAGATCGATATGAGCTAAGAAATTTTGTGTATCTAATATTAGTTTGAATCTCGCTAATAAGTTTCATGTTACTTGGGAAATGATAATAGGTAGGAATAAAGCGGGACTTTGGAAGATCAGGGAGAAGTTTCCAGAAGGATCACTAGCCAAGAATCATCAAGGTAAATTTAAAAGATGACTCTAATCAATTAGAGGTATACCTAAGGTAGGATAATTTGAGGAAAAATTATATAAATTAGATATCAAGTTGAATGATAAATTTTATTATAGGAAGGAGTGTCCAAGAGTAAATTTAGTAGTGTAAATAAAGTATTTAGCTAAGGTTAGGTTTCCATTATTATTTAATGAATGCTCAAAGTTTCCATCTTTTATAGGGAAAGGAAATGAATATATATGTGTACTATGATTTACTAACTATTGAATTGATCTTATTGATATTTTGAACAGGTATTTATTATATTTCTAACCTAACATGTATTTGGAAAAATGCATATGAGAGTAATGCCAAGGGTAAAAGGGAGAACAATCTAGACCCAAGTCAAATATCTATCTTTTGAAATTTTGATTTTTGACCCTATGACTTGGGAGGTAATTAGGGTTTTGTTTATGTTGTAATTGAGTGGAGGGTTTTAATGATTGGTGGCTTAGTGTAGGTACTTTTTGGATCCTTATTGATTATACTCATGTGGTTAAGAGTGTAAGATCTATTAGGGTTTTCAAATCCTTAGTTAGGTCTTGAATTTCGAATTGGCCTTTAAAGTTGTCTTTCTTAGGGTGTTGTATGGTCAATTTCTTTGATATTAGTGCAAAAATAGACCCCTAGGACCTATACCTATGGGTTTGGAACCTTTTTGACATGTGAACTTGTCCTTAGGAGTGTGAAAAGACCCCTCAAAAGTCCACATTCATGAATGTGACGAATTCAAAAAGTGTTGGGGCTTGGGAAAAGTGACTTGTCACTCTCAACTTCCCACTCCCCAAAAGTTCTTGGAATTGGCACAAGACTCACACATGTGTGAGCACTTGTGGGAAAGAGTGTAGGTTTGGAGGATTCCTATATATCTCAAGAAGATGGAAGATTTGGGCATTGCCCACTTCTCCTTTTGGAGAACTTGTGAAGTGAAGAAAAGAAGGAGAGAGTCAAGGATGGAAGAATAGGAGTTCAAAGGAAAGCAGCTTGTAGAGAGATAAGTCTTTTTCCATTTCTTATTCTTAGTATTGGTAGAGATAGCTTGATCTATGCATTCAATCATAAGTAAGATTGTTTAAGGGATATATTAGAGTAATGTGTTGTATAATGAGCAAGCTTGTTATAGCACTAAGCTCTCACCATTGAATTACATTGGTGTCTAATGTATTTCTTGCTCGGGGGTATGGCTAGAGCCCACGAGGCTCCATGACGCCATTATGGTAGGGTGGAGAGCAAGACTTCATCTGTTGTGCGTTTTTCATTGCACTTCTTTAGATTGATTGTAGTATGGAAAGATAGTGTCTTGTTGTAACATGAATAGAATGGAAAAGAGCAAGCCTATTTCATTTGTGTTTTACTCATTGTGTGAAAGCTAGTGTTACCTTGTAGAATAAAAAGAAGAAAAGAGAAGACTAGATCCAAGGGCATGCTTATTATTTATTTTAATTGTCCTCATTGTTATGTAAATATGGAAAGCTAGAAGTTTCTCAAATATATGATGGTTTAAATATAGTTCATGGAAGGAGAAAAACCTGAAATTGTAATTGGCAGAAGTTCTTTTGTTATATGAGAAGCCAATTGTCGATAATAGTATCAAGCTCTATATTTCATTTTGTATCCATAAAACTATATTTTTTTTTTACACATTCTATAATTTTAATTTTATTATATTTTTATTTTCTTGCTCAAGAGAATGCCGAAAAAGGAAAATATAGTCTAGTAGCAAGTGAAAATAAATCAATCAATGAATGAAGAAGAGAAACACATAGGTAAGTATCAACTAGTGGTTTACATGAGAGGACACCATTAAACCAAAAACATCTACTTTTCCATCGGTTTAATAAAAGATTAGAAATGTTTAGATGTGTAAAAAAAAAATCAGTTAAATAAATGTCCAGATCCCTTCTTGTGGCATGCAGAATTAAAAGAAAGAACAAACTGTTGATGGAAGAGCTCTATAAAATAAAATACACTTGAAATGTAGCAAGCTAGTTAATAAGCATTCGGTTAGCAACGATTGTTTATTTGTTACTCTAGAGTTAAAGGATATATATTTCTTACATAAGCCATCAGGAAACTATGAAGTTTATGTCTAGTGGTTATACACAGGCGTGGTCACTCTTATCCAAGTAAAAGATGCGCAGGTAACTAGAAAGTTGAAAGGTTGAAGGCATTATTCTACAGGCTTTAATACCACATCTAAATAATCTGAGCAATGTTTTTAATCTTGAAATTCTTGAGACTATCTGCAAGAAAAATTAATAATAAAACTAAATAAATAATAATCATATCTATTCTACAGGTAGGTTGAGAGTACTAGAGCAGTAAAGAAACCAAAAACTGTTGACTCCAGAAGATCTTAGGTTGGGCGTTTTTCCCATACCTTCTGTCGAGCTTCAGGGGCAATTTAAACCAATTTTTGGAGATGCAAAAGTTAGCCAAGTCGAGGATGAGTATGTTATGGTCAACCTTGGGTGGTATCACCTCAAGCAACCCGACCATTTCTGTAAATATGAGTAAGAGAATAAGAATGTGTTTTAATAGTAAAAAAATGAAATGGACCATACTAATATCAAACCATGCTCTTTGTAAATAGTGGCAACTCTGTACACCTAAGCTAATCTGATGTTGTCGCTGCGATTATAATGGGGATGTAGTGTGTAAATAGGAGATCCTTGCTCGCAAGACTTGGAATTAGTGGGAGTTTGAGCATTGGTAACAGCATCAAAGCTTGAAAGTTCATTGGTTCCAAACCACCGTTCTGAGGGATGTCATGAAATTGAAGTGATGCAGCAACATGTGCTGGCCTTGTGCCTAGCATTGTAGGCCCTAGAATCATCTAGGACAGCAACGTGAAAGTTTTTTTGTCAGCTATCCCTTATGTCTCAAATACACTGCCCATCAATCGTGTCAGTTACTGGAGTGCCAATCTTATGCCCAGTTTCGATTGTAGTAGGTCATATTAGATGGGGTAGCGTGAGGGATGGAGTTAGTATGGAGACTGCCAACTATTGGTAGGCTGGCTTCTGAAAGCGGCTGTGCAGGATACATGAAATATGATGTGTTTTAATTATTGATCTATCTTGACCAAAATCCTTAATTTCTCTATTTCTTGTTTTAGTAACCTCCGTCTAAATGTTAATGTTGCTGCTAGTATTCACCAAGATTTTACCTGCCCAACTCCTTTTACCGCGGGATAATACGATACTGTGAATACAGAAAATCTCAGTACCCTTTTAAGTCGTCAACCATTTACAGCAGGATTATAACTTTTCTTTATGTTCCTTTATCATTCACAAACTTCTCCTATGGCAGCCTACGTGGGAAACAAGGAGAATAAATTAGAGTAACAAAAACAGTCTTGTGTTCGGGGCGCTAATCAAAATCCATTCAAATGCACATGGTCTTCCATACGCAACTCTCTCTTCCGCCATTGGAATGGGTCACTGTCAAAAGGACTGAGTAGGTGACCACCACCGTGAAGGGCAAAATCAAAATAGAGTTTAAGTCAGAATCTGATTAACTTCTTAGTTGCTTAATTCCAGACGCAAACCCCATTCTGTGGTGATTTGGTGAGAGCCATAAGTTTCCCCAAGCACATATACGAGTCTGTCTTAGTTTCTTGAGCAGTTAAAGATAACTACCTTGTTTATTGCTGGTAAATACTTACTGGGTTTGAGCCACTCTGAAAGGAAAGAAAATATAATAGTTAGTGGAAATACGATTATTATGATCCCCAAATAACATTAATTAAATATGAAATGCGTCCATCTAAAAATTAAATAAAATTTGTTTACCATTTGTACATTTGACGTCTTCCTTATAATGTTCTATCCCCACACTTCCACGCAAATTCTGGTTAAAAAAAGTTCAGTTCTAAAGATATACGTATAAGTAAATAATTCCTAAAAGAAGAGACTTAAACTCTCTTTATTTTCAAAGATCACATGTATGAGCTTTTTTTCTTTCTCCTTATAAATGTGCTTTTCTTTTCTTCTTCTAGTTAAGGAATGTAGATTAAGATTTCCTTATTTAAATTTTATATCTATGAGATAGAAAAAATGAAGTTCAATTATTTATATTTTTAAAATAAACAAATGAATATAGTAGGAAATCTAGATTATATATGTATTTATTTAATGATAAGAATAATCATAATGATGTATTTATATAAATAGTTATTCATTTATTCACATTTAAATATTAAACTATTATGGTTTGGGAATAAGAGAGTTTTGATATTGATATAGTCTTAAAATGAAACATTAATAATAATTTTCATATCTCTCTCTATCTAGGGAATCAATGAAATTTAAGTGTAATATTGTCAATAATATGAGTACATATTTAAAACTATAAGGATACTAAGATTAATGTTCTATTTATATTAATACAATAATTGAGATCCATGGTATCTCTATGGACTATTAATAATAGTGTCCTTAAATAATAAAAATTAATAAAAATCTAAAGTTCTAAAGGAATCATCGAATTGGACCTTAATAGTAACATTAGCATATTAGTTATAATTAGATGAATATATTATTTGGATAAATGTTTTCAATATTATCCACTCTAGTCTAACCTTAATTAAAAGTGGATGGCAATTTTTGTTGGCTTAGGCATTAGTATCAATGTTAGCATGAATATGAACCTGTGATAATATCGAGGTAATCATCTCTAACTATAATAGATTTAATATTGTACCTCATAATATATATACTTGAGCATATCCTTGATAATTGCATTCAATGGGAATTTTATGCCCAATACTTATATCCATTTGGGTCCTTACTCAAAACTATTCTACGGGTGGCATTAAATCAAGGTCATGTCTTTAGAAGAAGGTCTAGGTGCTTCCCAAGGTAGCAATAGTTATAGCATGGTCAAAACATTAACATTAGAAGGTTAATTAAATTAACCCATGAGTGGTTGTTTTAAAAAAAAAAAAAATTGGTTGTGTTTTGTCCATGAGAAAATTCTGGGCATTACTCAAAGCATGATTGTTGCTCAAAAACTTAATAAATTAAATTTATGTAGTAACCTGACTGAATATTGCAATGAACATTCATGCTTATAAATGAATAAAAAAGAAAAACTTGGAGTATTTTATTAAATTTTGTGATAATTATTCTAATCTCATGCAATCAGACAACATGTGTGATATCTAGTTCAATATAATTAATTAAAATAAATTCCTTAGTTTAGCTTTAATAACTAAACTATAAAAAAATCTAATAATTAATTAATTATCAAATAATGTCTTACTTACTATAAAACTCCCTTAAGATCAAATTAGGGAGAAACTAAAAACTGAATAAAGGAAGCTAAATGGAATACAAAATGGGTCCTAGCTATAAGGCCTGATGAGGTACCCATGAACAAGCAATTGAAATCTCTCATAACTACAGAAAAGGAGAAAACAACATGAGAAAAACTCCTCTCCAAAAAAGACATAAAAGAAATAAAATCATACATTTGACAAAGAAAAGTAGGACTCAAAATATTCCCCCAAATGTTGCTTCGATTACATAAATACAATCAAGATCTCCCATATGAGAGAAAGGATGAGACAATGAATCTGCCAAAAAGAAGAAGATCCTCTACCAAAATTGAATGTATGAACAAGGATTTTGGAGATGATCCAACAACATCAAACATTGTTCCTCCCCTTAGGAAGTGTAATGCAAGAAAGGTGATTCCTTAGGGCTTAAGTAGGATTGGTCACCTTTCACTCACAAAACATTAGAACTCAAATTGGCAATAGCATGAAATTGACTTGTAACCTAAAAGGTGAGTCAATCAACCTGAGATCTAAATTATTTTCGGGGTTTGAAATGTATTTTTCATGAAATTCAATAATGCAACTAGTTAACTATGAAATAAACTATTTTATCATCAAGTATATAAAAATAGAAATTAACAAATAAATTTGGGTTCTAGAAGAGTAAAAGGTAGGCACAGAGGTACTTGAACTATAAATTTTAGGCTGATTTAGGTGGAAAATGGTGCCTAGGACACCATTTTCTAGAGAGATAAAACTAAAATCTCATTTCATAGTCCTCAGGTCCCTATTCAAAGGTTTCTTCCTTCCCAATCCCACTGTTATATCTTTGTTGGTTACTAGGAGAACTGTGTTTTTGTATGTTACAAGATGTAGGGTTTGAATGAAAAATTAGACAAATGATCTTCAATCTTCTTTAGATCTTGTCACAACCCCTATTTTTATGCTTCGTATTCTACAATGTTTGATTAAATTAATTAGTTTGAAATAAAAGTACAATAAAATAAAGAGGGATTTAATTAAAATTTAATATAGATTTTATTTATTCCAAATAAATGATAATACTTGGTTAATTTAGAATAATTATTTTTATTCCCAATTGAATGAACTTTCTTTATTAATTATTTGGAGTAAATATTTAATTTGCAAGTGAATAATATTTCTTTATTTGCTTACAAAGGATAAATATTTCTGTTGCAAATTAAAAATGGCCTTTTCTCACTATTTACTGTGAATAATTACGTAGTTGCAATTAAAAAAAAATTCTTTACTATTATTTATCAAAGATAAATGTGAAAATAAATTTTATTTTTGATTTAAAGATTAGGTATTGGAAAACTAAAAGAAATCTTTAAAAGAAGGAGAAAACATAACAGGAAACACCAACAACAACACAATAGCTTTCATAATCTTTCTTTATTGTTGTGCAAAAGATAACTGAGAAATGTATTGCTCTGCAAAATATAACTGAAAATGTATGTGGAGAAGAGGGTTTTTGAAACATAGTAAATCAAGAATGGGTGGAGAAGGGAAGAAAAACAAGAGAGGAAGAGAAACCAAAAGAAGAAAATCTTCAGGAAGCAATTCCAGGTTTTTAAATCCTCTTTCCCATGTATTTTAATTTCAAATGTAAAAAGTGATAAATGCTGGTGAAAAGATTTACTTCTCCTTTAAAATATTTTGAATGTTCTTTTCACTGTATCTATTTAGCTTCTTTGCTGTACAAATTTGTATTCTCTTTGTTCTACTCTCTTTATATAAATATTAAAAATATTATGTATGAAT
>VDFB02160376.1:0-13644 GCA_007258455.2 Sequoia sempervirens | reverse complement strand
TGAGACAAATTACAACTTTGTCAAGAGGAAAGCATTTGCAATTGTAAAGGGACTCAAAAAGTTTCGCCACCTAATATCTTGCAATAAGGTGATGGTTTATGTTGCACATCCTAGTGTGCACAAATACATCATGGAAGGATAAATCATTGAGAAATGGGCTAATTGGATCACTAAGATCCTTGAATATGAAATTGAAGTCAAGCCTACCAAGACCATTCGAGGAAGAGGACTATGCGAATATGTCGCACATGATGGGGTGTTGTCACATTAGTGGTTTACAATTTCTGGGAGGAACTGATTTTTGCTTAAATCACATATTTTTAGAAAATATAATGATTGAGGCCTTAAGAAGTTCCATTTAAAGCATTCCAATTGAAGAGGGTTTGATCAAACTACCTTAGATCAAACCCCCTTGGATAGAACCCCGCTAGTTTTAAACCATACCTATAACAGAGTCTCCTTTACACCTATCAAAATGGTGATAAAAAACCACTTTTGATTTACTTTTTGGAGGATCAAATGAATTTGTTTAAAAAAAAAATTTTAAGTGTGTATTCCTTATTATAAGCTTTACAAAAAGTATAACTTTAAATAATTTTAATTTTATTATTATATTTATTTTTTATTTCTTTTGAATGTACATTTTTCACCAAAAATCAATCTCTTTGTTTTACACATGTGGAAAAATAGTAGATTATCAAAAAAAAATTAAAAAATATGCGTGCACCAAATATTGAAGTCCTTGATCCAACAAAAAAAAAAAAAAAAATTGATACATACAAAAAAAGTTACGCATTATACAATTGCGCTACGTCTAAATTATAATTAGTTTGACTTCAAAAATTGATTAAATAAAAAATATTCAATAAGAAAATATATAACCAAGTGGAAGCACTAGATATTAGAGTTACAAACCTAAATTTGAAAGAATTATAATTTTACCCTTCATGGAAAAAAAGTTATGCGTTATACGGTGAGCGTCACTTTAAAAATGTTGTTTTTCTGAAAAAAACTAGTTTTCAAGGGAGATAGAAAAAGAAATGCAATCTAATCCCAAAATTTTTGAAAAAAATATATTTAGAATCTAAAGACAAAATTTCACAAAACTCTAGTTTACATCATCTCCAAATTCCTCACAGTTTGGTCGCTATAGTTTCCTGAAAGTGAAGATTTAGTTAAAAACTAGAGTTAGTCCTAACAATCAAATCAGAATCCAAAGACTGTTGGCTGGTGAATAGAATAAGGTTCATGCACATGGGAAAATACCCATTGAGCCTTCCTCCTCAGAAGAGAATATTCTATCGATTGCAAAATAGTGGATTCACACTTATTGAGGGGATCCTGTTCAAAAGGATTTTCAACGGCATCCTATTGTGGTGTGTAACTATGCAACAAGAAAAAAGGATCCTCGACACTTACCACAACATCATCGTGGGTGGACACTTCTCCACTAAAACTACCGTTGGATCAAAATCATGTGCGCGGGGTACTTGTGGCCAACGTTGTTCAACGATTCATACTCTTTGGTAAAACAATGCAAGGAATGCCAATTCTTTGTAGGAAGAAGAAAAAAATTGCACTACCTCTCAATCCGATAGTGGCTGATGAGCCATTTGCACAATGGGGCCTGGACTTTATCATCAACCCTGCATCCAATGTAGAACATAAGTGTATTTTAATGGCCATGGATTATTTCACCAAATGGACTGAGGTTGTGCCCCTGAAAAACGCGACGAAGGCGGAGATAGTAGATTTCCTTAAGGAACTGGTGACAAGATTTGGCCCTCCCAAAACCATCATCTCTGACAACACTAAATATTTCATAGGCACTAAGGTATGTCAATTTGCACTTACGCATGGCATATTTCTTAAAACATCATCAAATTACTACCTATAGCGGGACGGCTTAGCCAAGTCAACGAACAAGAATCTAGTTTGACTCCTCAAAAGGATTGGGTCAGAGCACCAGAGAGAATCACAAAAACTTCTTAGCAACACTTTGGGTAGACCGCATAACTCCTAAGCAAGTCCTCAATACTTCACCTTATGAGCTAGTATATGGAAAAGAGGCGCTATTGCCTATTTCCATAGAAATTCCAGCACTATAGTTGTTAAAATCTCTTGAGGTGGAACAAAATGGTGCCATGGAAGTTCAGTTGGCCGAGTTGCTAGAAGTGCAAGAAAAAAGGGAAAGGTCCCTAATAGCTATAACCAACTACCAACATGTGGTTAAGTGATGGTTTGACAAGAAAGCGTCCAACCAAGGCCTAAAGTGTGGAGACTTAGTGCTAAATTTTAATGAAAGAGCCGCAAAGCCAGGTCAGCACGAGAAATTTGACAGCCTATGGGAAGGCTCGTTCAAAATAATTCAATGCAAGGAGCATAATGCATTTGAATTAGAAAACATGGAGCAACAGGCATTGCGAATTCCGGTCAATGGAATTCATCTCAAACTATTTAATTAAGTTGCTTGACCTACCAATTTAAATACATGTATAGTGTTTTTCCTTTTTCTTTCCTTTTTGTTTGTTGTTTGGTCTTTAATTTTTATTCTATGGTTCGAAGTGTGGAATGAGTAACCCAATATTGCAAAGTGAGATAATAAGTTCATAACCTAAAGAATAGAAGGAATCCAAACACCCACATACAAAACTAAACTGAAACTAGATATATATTGAAGGGAGGAATAACCCACAAAAGAGAACCCAGAAGCATGAAACACGTTCTTTATATTAAAGCTATATTTCATTATATATGTTGTAATATATACATTATCAAAATGGCTCAAGGGCCACGCTTCTAAATATATATCTATTTTCACTTTTTTTTAGATATTCTGCAAAAAATCCTTTCAGGCATATATACAAAAAATGAGCTAACAGGTGCAAGTTTTAAGGGAAAAAAGGAAAAGCAAGGAGGTTTTCATTCAATAGCATGGGAAGCAACAATAGATGCATCAACAACAGTGTCTACAATATCCTCAGCAACAGGAACAACAGACAATGGTGGAGGGAACACTAGGTTCCTGAAGTCTGTATACCATTCAATGTTGAAGAATGGCACCACATTGTAAAGGTGGAAAATAAAGTGACAGGCACGCTCAACCCTCAGGTGGTGCTCATTCTGTGACTGGAGGCGAAAGCCACTCAGAAATTATAGCCATGGCACGATCGCGTCCTCTTCAATGAACCTCTAAAGGTCACTTGCGGATGAGATACCTCCACCAAATGCGGAATTGGATACCGCCTCATCGAGGCCATTCAAGTACTTCTTCAAAAAGCTTTCCTTCACCAGACAAAGAATCAATGGCTTGGGAACATCAATGTCTAGCATGGAGGCAACAAAATGTGAGCACACGTCAGTGTTAACTTGATATTTGTCCTCATACTTAATACAATCCTGTCCCAGCACCCATTTTATGGCTATGATGGTCAGTGAATGCTTGTTCTTCCTCATTCTTTTCAGATGTCTAGTCGAAATATCTCCCAAAAAGGTTGTCTGGGATTTGTGGGAAACTAGCCCAATCAGGGTATTCATGTTGTCAAACACACTGTAACTATCCTAAGACTATCTCTAGAAAATGCCTACATCTAGCTTATAGAAATACTTCAAAGATTGCCAACACTAAAATGCTAAACCAATTACTTGCTCCTAATTTCTACTCAAACGCTAAGTGTGATTTCGCTATTTTCTTAAGCGTCTATTTATAGAAAAAGTGAGGAAATGTGTGGTAGTTTGCTTACCATAAAAATAAAGCTAATCAAGTACCAACTTGAAAGTTGTGCTAGCGCTTGCTTGAATTTCCCACCTAGTTGTGTCTGCTATAGTACGGCTTGTTGCGTGCAAAACTAATGAAGGCTAATTAATTAGCATAAGTCGGTGGCAGTAACCAGTGGTGATATGCACGACTAGATATTGAGGTGTTGTTCTCTAGGTGCTTTGTGAATTCCAAGGTCGAACTCATATCTTTTCAAGTGTTGATTGCATCTTTGGCTTAATCATTCCTTTGGGGATATTAATTTCCAACGTATACAAAATATTAAGCTACTAGCAAATTGCCAGCCCAAGTTCCAAGAAAATCATGTTGTACAACATGGTTGCCAATAGTAATTATGAATTCTTGTCATTTCAAAGTAGCAAGTAATTTGTTTCGCACAAGCTAATGGGTTGGTGGTACATGTCGAATTAAATGCAAAAAGAAAGCCTTTGTCTACCACCTTGAAAAAATTAGCTAAGTATTGCATGCAAAGTAGTTGAGCATTTAAAGGTTTATTCTTCAAAGAGCTACCAAGAGCCAAAGCAAAATTTGTAGAGAATTCAAGCAAAGAAAAAGGTTTCTAACACCAGAAAGATGGTAGAAGGTTCACAAGCATGAGGGGAGGTAGCCCAAAGTTTGTTCAAATCAATGAGAGATGCACCAGCTGTTGGAATCTTTGACGCCATCTCTTATGCTACACCTAGTATACTAGAAAATCGGAAGTGGGCAAATACGAAAGAACCCAAAAAGTCCAAAGATCATAGAGACCAAGCCCTAGTCCAAGAGAGTTGGGATAATTTTTGAGATCCCGACCTTGCTAAAAACCCCAAGTCTTTGAGAGAAGCTTCCTATGAGAGAATGAAGGTCTCTAGAAATCCGATGTCAACAGCACGAAAGATATGGTTTAGCAGGCTTCCACAATATATGGTATCATTTGTGCATTATTTCCCAAAATTGGTTGACACGGCCATTGCACATTTTGACCCTAACACCAACACAATTCGGGGCCGAACATTGAAGCTTCACATCACCCCAGTGGCTATCTAGAATATGTTGTGTATTCCCGAGCCTAAGAGCAGACTAGCGGAACCCAAACCCTTTACCCCAAAAAAGGGGGAGAAAACATGGAGAGGGATGGATAAGGCTTAGGAGTTCTTCAACAAAGAGACCAATAGGCTAGAAGAAGACCATAATCAATAAAGCTCTCAGTGCAATATGGTGTTTTTGAACCTGTCTTACAAGAGGTGTTTTCAATGTTGGCATTTGTCTATGGTCTAAGCTCTGACAATGATGTTACTAGGAAAAGAGGTGCATCCCACTGGTGGATGATGATGAGTTATTGGTTGACTTATTTCACATTCCTACAGAGGAAAATAGACTGCCATGGCATAGGTTCTACTTCGTTGCGGTGGAGTATGATGAGAATTACAAAATGGGATCTTCCTTATATAGAAAGTTAAGGGATGAGGAGGAATGGATGATAGAAAAAATGAGATCCTTCTGGAAATATCACCAAGAGATAAAGTAGTGTAACGCCCCTTATGAAAGCATGAAGGATGATCAAGAGTTTGAAAGGCTATGGGATGATGAACATCTAAAGTCCAACTAGAGCGGACGTGAAGGAAATAACCCTGAAGAAGAGTCTGAAGAACAAACAGATGAGGACACCAAGACATCGACATCCTCTACTGAGAAAAAGAAAAGGTCTACCTATGTCGCTTCCAATGTGCGATTAAACTTGTCGATAGCATCAAAAACACTCACTAGTCACAAGAGTGGAGGCTCCCCTGCCTACTAAATGAAAATGCACAGAAGCTCTTATCGGAGAGGCAAGCCAGGTGCTTGTTGCCATCCAGGAGCTTAAAGTAAGGTAGGAGCCAACCACAAGCCAAAAACTGCTGACATCCAGTCAACAGGTAACATTCGCTCCTTTTTTCTTGCTTCTCATTCTTTTGTGTCCTCTATTGTCTTCGCAGTGCCCCTCAATGGCTACTACCTTAGGTCTGATTCCCCTCAATGGCAATGGAAGGTTTCGCTTGATTCTCCCAAACAGGGCCATTTATCATAACACCCCCGCGAACCCTTACACCAACCGTCGTTGCCCAATCCCTTCTCGCCTCTCTTGTTGAGAGCTCGGCTACCATTGGTACCCCAATTGCTACTACTAAGTTAGGTCTGATCCATTTTTCCTAGCAAATGGACTCTGTAATGACCACCCCATCACTGCTGCAACAAATGAGCCCTTCTGTCAGTGTACAGACCAAGTTGTGGCAAATTCCTCATTTCTCCCCTCCGATTGTGAGTCTCTAAAAGAAGAGACCCAGGACCGATACACTCATGTTCCCATTTTCCCTACCTCCTAGTGCACCATTTGTAGGCAAGTTAGTTCAATCGCCAAGCCAGTTCATAGTGCAGGGTGAAGATACTAAGAAAGCACAGGTTCTCCAAATGAAAAATATGAAAACTAAGGATGAAAAGAAGCCAACAATGTAAAGAGTCTATACTATTTACAATGAAGCTCAGGGTACACTGAACTTTGCAGCCATGTATCCAAACGTGGTCAAACAACAAGGTGAAATGTAGTAGGAAGAATATAACATGTATGCCATAGGACTTGACATGAATGTGGTCTAGCCATAGGACAAAGTTGATCTCATGGAGGAAACACAGTGAATTGTGACAACTGACTTCATTTGAGCTAGTCACTAGCTAAAGAAAAGGGAAGAGTAGTTAAAGGAATTGAAAGCAAGGGTCAGTTTCCTAGAGAACAGGGAAAAGTCGCTGGAGGTAGATGTCAATCACTTGTCAAGGAAGGTGCAAGCAGTAGAACATGAGTGGGACAGACTCCAGGAGGAGCTAGTGAAGTCTCAAGCTGTAGACCCCACCCTAATCAGCGAGCTGCAAAAATGAAACCAGGATTATCAGGGTCAATTAGCCCTGGTAGAACAGAATCTTCAACAAAGGAGGGATGAATTTGACCACCTGCGCGTCCAACATGAGTAGGAGATAACGCTAAAAAATGAAGAGCTTGGGCATCAACAAGCTCAATTTGAGAAGAAATTAAAAGAAAAAGATGCAGAATTTGAGGCCTAAAGGGCTCAATTAGAAAAAGAGCTTCAAGAGATGAAAACGTCTCCTGAAATAGAGTTGGAAAACCATAGCCAAACCGAGAGGAACTGGTCTAAGGAATTAGGCCAGACATAAGAGCAACTTATGTCTGCAAGCAAGAGAATTGTCAAACTAACACAAGATGTTAGCTTCAAAGATATAGAAATCACCCTTCTAAAGAGCACTCCCCAAGTCCCTGCTATCCAACCGGACCTCATCTTGATAGCCCAACAACTGTATGTCTCATACTAGGACAAGGTCAAGTCTTTTTTCCTGGAGCTATAGCCAACACTCCAATTCATGTCGCAGGCAACAAACTTGAGTCGAGAGGTTCATGGAACCATTGAGAAATTCCCACAATTCATCATAGAGAAGGTTTCATATGCAAGAAGGTTGTTGAATAGACTGTATGTAGTCTCAGATGAAGACTTAGCGACCGTAGGGATTAAGCATCGAAAGGTTGTTGCTATAATGGAAAAAAAAATCATTTACCGCCACTCGGCCATCCTTAGGGCCAATGCATGTGTAACTACCTTTGGCCACACTATGGATAACATGTGGGAAAGTATCTCCCAGCTGACTAAGATGGGTTTTCCTTCTTCGTTCCTTGAAGATGGATTGATAACCTCGACAGAACAAATAGTGGCAATTATTGAAGAGAATGAGCGAGACTCGGTCGCCTTCTGGAATTTCAACCAACCTCCCACCGTGGAAGATATTGAAGGGATAGTTCATCTGATTGCACAACTGTTATTCATTTGTGAATTAGGGTCCGACTTACCTATGGTGCCTCCTTACAAAGAGATGCTCAATCTGGGTGGAGCACAACAAAATCTACATGACATATCAAGACCGTCTGAGGTTGACTAGCTACCTCTACAAGCTTCCCTTTCTAAACTCTAAAGTCATCGCCTGATGGAGGTAAGGCTCTAGTCTTCAAGCTAGAGAGAATTTTGGCTTCATCATTCCTTAATCGAAATGCCCCCGATAGTCACCAAAAGCTATGAACATAAAATTCATCTAGCTCCCTTCAAGTCTTGTTTTTTTTTTGCTAAGTGTCGGCTCAGGTCTAAATGAATATCATCAACATTTTTTGAACTCTGCCACATATCCGCTCGGTGTTCTCCGAAGGGATTCTCCCCTTCACTTTTCAAATGGCCCCCGCCATGCTTCCACATGTCTTCCTAGCACAAGCATTCATCGGCAAGGAGGATTGAACCAAGGGCTATGAAATGCAGCTACATGTCTTTTCGGTGGGTACTTCTTCAAAGCAAGATATTGAGTGTATTGCTAGTTGTGATTTGATGCCACGTGTGCTAACTACCTTACTAGGTGGTGACACTTGTCTAAATAGGGTTTTGTTGGCACCACTTCCATCATTCACAAGGGGATTCATCTGGTTGGAAGCGACTACATGTTGAGCCTCAAATCTTTTCTATTGTAACGGCCAAAAAAATCATTGCAACTCCATGATTGCTATGTGTAGACACGTCAAATTAGCATTATGCATATTCATCCGCTCAATAAATAAATCAAATGCATCACATCCATTCACCTAGTAAATCAGGTTCTTATCATCAAAAGCTCAATCATAGTTTAATTAAATAAATCAAGCTTTATTTAATTAAAATCTCAAACATGCATCTTCCATCCTTTTCTGATTTAAATAAAACAAATATTTAAGTCTTAAAAGTCAAAATCATCTAATCAGCATTAAATCAGCATAATCATCATCTATTTAATCTAACCCTGATTAAATACTCACCCACTTGCATTCTCTAGATTTGGCCACTTGCACATGAAATTGCATTTAATTGATTTATCAAAATTATTTATTTTCAACTTGGCATAAAGGGAGAATATTCTCCAAGTTTGAATCTCCCCCCAAGTGGACATGTACACCAAACAGAGCATTTATGAGGCCTTACATGTCTCTTACATGTCCCCTTCCAAAGGTCAAACTCAGCATTCATTGCAAATTTGAATTCAAATTTTCCCTCTCATGGGCACTCTTCCCAAATCTTGCACATACATCAACCAATCACCACTTGACAAGTGTCCTTATTTCATTGGCTTGATCTTAGTCCCACATTGGTCCCTCTTCAACACTTAGCATTTTGAAAATCCTTAAATAGGTGCTTCATCTTTGAGCAAATCCTCCACAATTTGATGCAAGGTTACTCTCTTCATTTGAGATTTAATCTTGTCCATTTCACTCTATCATCTCCATCATTTACACAACTTGAGCTTTGATCAAGGATTGGGAAAGGGTCACTAGCACATGTGACACCAATCCAATATGGGATAGATTGATTTCATGTTTTTAATTGTATGCTTTTATGTGTCTTATTATTGGATAGCATTTTAAAAACATGTTAGATATCTCATATGGATGTTGAAGGTTTGTTTTGCTTGGAAACTAATCATGTTTGTCTATGTTAGTTACTAACCAAAATGCAGATTTTGACATCTACAAATGGCACTAGAAGGAGGGTTGTTGCTCTTCATTTCTCTATGAGAAGCAAGTTTTTGTTTTTCTTTGGGACATATCGAGAAAAAATGTGTAGGGATATCTACAAAGCATTTTAAGTTCTTACAGTCGGATAACATAATTCCCATTTGATGTAATAAGACATCTGTTGAAGTATGTTCCTAAGTTTGCTTGCTTTAGCAGTTTTGTAAATTTCTCTCAACAGGTCAATTAAATTGGGTTCTAGGACTGTCATTTTGTTGCTACTTCATTTGTGTGGCAATTCATTGGTATGAATCCCGATTCTAGTAATAAATCTCTCTACTCGCAAATGTCTATTTGAGCTTTCTATTTTTGTATTTGAGGCAAAATCATTTTTATTTCTATTCGATGATCTAAGTATTCTTCCTATAAACGCAAAATTTTTGGTACATTGTATTTCATTGATTATGCATTTGTGTGTTAAGGGTATATACCTCAAGGGATAAAGTTGGGTGCACAGAGTCTCCCCCTGTACTGATCTTTTTCTTTGGAGGAGTTAGAAGAAGCGAATAACAACTCTGATGAGTCAGCACTGATTGGTGAAGGCTTTCATAGAAAGGTGACAAACAAAAACGTGGGAAGGAAGCACCCTCTTCTTGGGATTCAGACAACTTGTTAGATCCATTGCCTCCAGATCATGTACCGATGTTGCTGCCATGTTTACCTGAGTCCTCCACTTCATTTGTCTAACCCAACTTAGCTTAAAGCATACAACATAGCAACAATATATCTATCTCTTTTTGAGTAAATCCATACCAACTTGCAGAAGGGTCTCTTATTCATCCCCATCATTTGTTTTTCCAATTCCAAGTTGGATCTCTCTCTTTCTACTTGTGATATCGGATGCATTCTAAAGCTCATCTATTTTTGTTAAGGGGTAAGGTAGTAAATCAAATGCATTCCAACAGCCAATCATCTCTGTCTAAATAGCGCGTGTTCCCTTGCTAGTAAATGGACGATGTCAATTTCCTTTTGCTGAGTATTCCCATTGAGCTGGAAACAATAACCAATGGCACATCAATTCATGCTATAATTTTTGGCCACTCCTTCTCTAGTGCGCAATTCAAAGCTTCCAGATGTTTAATATTTTAGTCAAATGTTACATCCTCCACTAGGATGCTTCCTTACACTACTCATTCACATGGTTCCTTATAGGCCATTTTGAATTCTCTCAAAGTCTCCCATTAACTCTGCCCGATACAGGTAATCAAAGTTCTGTCAGTAGTTGTTGCAATATAACTCTTCATGTATTCAAAATCAAGGCATCTTTATTCTAGATTGACGTCTCATTTAGTGCATTTGACAGTAAGATCATTGCATGTGACCATAGTTATTGCTTGAAAATATGTGCTAACGTGTGAGCTATAGGAATAAAGAAGCTGGCTGGTCACAGGCTCTTATTTTACGCTAACACTACCCCTGACAAGACAAAGATAAGTCAATTAATTATTGAAGAGGTCAATACGAATATATGTTGTTTCCGCCACTTTAATAGAGACAAATCGATAGGAAAGTAATACGTGGGTCCTAGTTTTATTAACATTGAAACATCAGAAGAAATCGCGTCCTATCTTGAAGCCATCAGAATTTAAATAAGGAAGCTAAGTTGATCGATGGACTCTAGATATTAAAGTGAGTTAGATGTGACGTGGAAAGTTAAAGAAGATCTAGACGCATCATATGGGCAGCTGCAAACAAGTTTATGGAAATCCTCTCATGATTAGAAAAAAATAAATTTGATTGGTAAAGACGTCTTTGGAGGACTGTCTTGTCCCAAGCAAAGAGTCGACTATTCAACAATTTCTAGGAAGATGAAGGAAAAAGAAGGAAGGTTTCTAAGTTTATCATACAAGGTTGCGCGATATGCTATATGGGAGTGAACGTTTAGTAGTATTTTCTTTTTCTCCTACTGTATTTGGTTTAACACACTGTTTATTTAACTAATTTTTTGGGATTGCATGTTCGCTCATCTTAGAATACTGGCATTTTCTTTTATAAGCAAACTGCATTTGTTCAAAAATAGCAATAAATTCTCTATGACATTTATTGGTTTTAAAAATTTGGGGCTATATATTCTGTGTGTAAATTTGAAGCAGTTAATGCTATGGATTTGTTAATTCATGCATTATTATACCTCTATTCACTGACAATAAAATCCTTGTTTGCGGAAAATATTAGTTCATGCTTTTGGTAGATAATAAATCTTTCTTCAAATAAGCTTTATTCATTTATCTATCTACTAAATGCATTATGAATTAAAATTGTCATTAAATGCCTATCTCTACATCTAATATTACTATTGTTAGTAAGTAATTGGCAGCACAGAATGGTAAAGAAAGTCGTTTGCATTTATAGAGGAGCTTTTAATATTAATAGAGTTTTGTGTCATCAAATCCATTAGTCTTCGCTGACAGATTTATAAATCTATTGCCTAGAGTATCTAATCATTGTTGAAAGATGGAATCCTAGATTGTTGAGACTAAATTGTTAGGAGGAGAGGCTTTTGAGATTTGCTAATAAACTATTCAGTTATGGTTGAGATTTTCTCTAAGATCCTTGGAAAGTAGGGTTTTTCTTAAAGTTAATGCTTAAAATGATTTTAAGAAAATAACTTGATTCTTGCATGATTTTCCTTTCCTAGGTACAACGAACGAATGGCAAAAGGTACAAGGAAAGCGAAAAATCAACAAGAAGGAGGCTAGCAAACGAAAACGAAAGGAGGATTTTTTTTTGAAAACCACAATGTGTTTTTAAACACTTTAAGTGTTTGATCAACACTACTTCACGAAGTTGTTTAATCTTTTCGTTTTAGAACACTAATTTTTATTTGGGTCTAAAAGAACAATTTGATTTTTCTCCATTCGCAAAAGGCTAAAATTCAAGCTTAGACACTTACTAGAGTTCGTTTTGGGTTAAAAATTGGACAAACAATCTTCATATTTCATTTGGTGCTTAAAACGAACTCACAATTGCTTTGAAGGATATAAAATGAACAAGTGCTTGAATTGTGATGATTGTCTTTTGAGTGCGTATCCTCTCCCCTTGCGCTTCGTGCGATCTAGGGTGCAAGAGAAACATTCAAAATACATTTTATTGCTTTGAAACACTTCAATTTGGGCTTAAAAATTGAACATCTTGTGCGAGTGTGAGTAGGGGCATTTTCGCGTACATTCTCTTTCTTTGTGCCATCAAAGATCGATCGAGTTACGGATTGTGTCTTTGCTTGCTTTTGTTTATCTTAGAGGGCCTGCTTGGGGAAAAAGTACTCACCCAAGCGACGACTCAACCGGTAACACTCTAAAGCCAAGAGTATTTCCAGCGGGGATATAAATGAGGATTTTGGTTAAACGCCATAATCACGCGGTTGGCTCCGACAAGATGGATCCGAAAGGGGACTCTTGCCGTATGGGTCAATCTCCACGAACGGAAAGTCCTTACTAGAACCCATGTGCTGTGAATTTTCCAAAATCCTTAATTCATTATTTGTCATGCAAGAACCGTCGCTCACACCCCACACCTCTTATACTTCTGGGCCTTCTAGTAGAGATGAAGCGCATGCCATGGGAGTTTGCGGTGGTGCTGATGCTTGGCTGTCTCCGATTGGGACGAGCAATGAGCCGGGAGGGGAGCCAAGGTCAAGCATCTAACCATCCCATGAGATAAGCGTAGCTGGACTTGTCCAAGTGGGAATCCAACAAATATTGTCTTACACATCCATAGGGCTTGTAATTATTCTTTGTTTGAAAACACAGTGTGTATTCGAAAACATTTTGCAAACAAACATTCAACATGTTTCTCAAAATTTCAAACCCTCTTGAAGACAAATATCATTGACTCAATCCATATGTTACTGCTTTCCCTGCGGATTCACGTCTGTAGAGGTTCCTAAGCATTGGATTATACCTCAATTTGTCTTCTTGAGTAAACTATAGGAAAACCCTTGCCTTAAGTTCATTGAATTTCCACATAAAATATCTTGTGGGGTTTAAAGAAATTAAGACATTGGACATCTTAGTTTGAAACTTTAATCAAAGAGTGTGTTTGTGGTAAAAGGAATACACTAAGCAAAGATAACAAATTGGACCCCACACATGTGCTTGATATCTCTTGGTTATATTGGTCTTTTGATTGTTTTTAGAGAAAAGTGTGTTCTTCAATACCTTGGCCTAGTAAACAAAGTCTCTCTAAGTCTCTTAGGATCATCAAAACTTTCATCTATCTTCCAAACATTCATCAATCCATCTCACCAAAACAACTTTAGATCTTT